>BQNB010010495.1:35255-80545 GCA_026074375.1 Tanacetum coccineum | reverse complement strand
CATGAGCTTATGTAATGAACAAGTATTTTGTTAATCCAATGTATCTTATTAAAACGACACGTTAGTGGTCGTTCTCTTATCTTATGCTATTGATCCATAAAGTAACGCCCTCAGATATTCAACATTCCGCTGCATACTCAGATTTGAGGGTGTTACAACCTGCATTTTCCACCCCATTTGTTAGTAGACTCTCAAAATCACCTTGTCTTGTGTACATATAGCATAATTATAATAAAAATATTCTTAAATACTTCCTTGAAACATAAAATTGTTAAAACTTTCATTAATACAAATAAATGATATTCTCGCCAATGTTAGTGACCACTGTGTATCGAAAGAAATCTTACCAAGATTTGTTGATTTGGTTTTCCAGACCGAATGCGTATCGAAAGAAAAACGAAAAATCTCGGTTTCCAAGAGGGGTTTATTTTTATTGATTTGATAGGAATTAATTGTGTAAGTTGAAAGAGGGATTAAGCCATGGATTCGTGTAGGTAATTCCTTGAATACATTTCCACTGTCTTTTGATTCGTGGATGTTTGATTTACAAAAAATTAAAACATTGATTTGTGGTTTTTGTTCTTGCTTAAATCGATTTGTGGTTTGAGTTATAGCTTCGATCGATCTAGCTTCAATCGATTTTGGAGATGGTTTTTGTTCGATGCTTTTTTTGTTTTCATTAAATGTTTGCAGAATTGTTGTGAGCCATTGATTATTATTGAATATACAGGTGTCATTGTTTGAATTTTGAAATAAGATTTTATTTTCAAAACCTTGTTTTAGGTAGTAGATATGGTTCAGTTTCTACTTAATTATGACCAAGTACATGTTCAATTATGATTTTTATTGACTAATATAGATTCATCTTCAATTTGATATTTTTCTGTCTATATTTTGAAATCATACTCTTGACAATGTGAAAGATCCTATAACTTACTTCTAGGAAGATCGAAATTGAGGAATTGCATATATACCCGCTAAAGTCAATAATACTATAGTTCTTGGCAAACAAACATAGAGTCATCAATTGAATAAGTTTGCTTTAAAGAAGGATGATCATGTGTTCATATGGCTGAAGCTATCATCAAATGTCGAAACCGCCCATAAGACATAATATATGCGGAACTTTGCTCTTGTAAACATGAGCTCACCCCAAGTATTTTGCTATGTAGATTAAATATAAGGTGTCGGTTTGACCCTAGCGATCTTCTATTAATTACATTTCAATACTCATAAACATGATTTGAAGTAATGATTAGCCTAGAAAGTTAGCTTTTTTACCCACGAGTCTTTTGCGCATTTATATTCCAAAAGGTCCCTATCTATCTTCTACTATTAAACCTTTCAGCTTTTGTAAATCCGTGCTGCACAGCAACACGCTCTTCACAAGTCACAACTCCCTTTTAGATCCATTTCAATCGTCTTTTTAACTCAAATGATGTTCTCTTTCATTTCCATAAGCGAACTGGAATTTTTTTTCATGTCTTCTAAGTGAGCACGAAGCCATGAAACATTAATGTTGGCGGCCTCTGCATCTGACACCTTGCACTCTATTTCTTCCCTTGTCACAATAAGTTCGTTGGTTTGAATCTGCTTGACAACGTCACATACGAACTCTAGAAAAGATGCTCGGATCGAGTCTGTTTTGAATGAACAATTTTCGGCAATGTCACCATACTTCTTGAAAATAGATTCAAGTACTGGTGCAACACTCTCCTTCACTTTGTAGCCGTGAACACATATTACAGAAGATTGAGGGGAAGAAAATTTTTGAGGCACTTCCTGTCCGGCCTGTACGAATGCATATAAATAAGATCAGGTTAATCCATTAGTCTTTTTTTTAATAATTTATTTTCAAAAAATCAATTATTTATCACCCAAAAAAGAATTTTAAGCATATAAAGGAGTATTAAACGAGTTACAATGGGAAAGTTATGGATAAACGTATCGAATTTTTAGCTGTTATTCCAAAAAATTAGAGTAAATATAATAGTAGCTTCCTGACTCGACCCAACTTGAATCACAATATCTTAAGCACTTTATTGAGTTTAGCCCGTTTGGATATACTGTTTCGCCCAAACAAACCCAACGCATTAGCAATAAAAGCACCAATTGACCCAGTTTTGTCCACTTGAGCCGTATTTGTGCATTCTGATATAAACCGTAGAAATGTATATAACATGTATACAGAAAGAATGAAAGATGGAATGCATACAGATTCTGGTGTATCAGACACATCTTGATATCTCATCCATTTTCTGAGCCTCAGGTCTAAGACATCTTCATCTCCATCATCATACAATATCTATAGACACAATGAGAAACATTAGTCGGCATACCAAGTACATAGAAAATACAAACAAAATCTTTGAGTAAATGTTTGTCAATTTCACACCTTGTGCTTCTTTTTACTACAGTCAAAGGAATCCACAACTCCTTCATAATAGCTGCAGCGATAACACGTTCAGGTTAAAAGATCCACAAAGATGCATGAATTTGATGCAATAATTTGGTACTTACTCTCTGTCTGCAGGCCACCACACTCTTACTCTGCTTCCAACCAAATTTTCACCATGTTCAGCAGATTTAGGCTGAGTCGTTTAAGAGTTGTATTAGTATAACTAAATGAAAAGCTGTTCATCTTTGTTTCCAGAGGTGGCATATCGGAACCATTTATGAGTAAACAAGTCGATCTAGGTTATACTTCATCTCTAACGGGTCAAATTGGTTAAAACTTGAGGGAGGTATGTGTTTCAAAATGTTTAATATACGTAAAACCTCTTAACTCATAGATCTCTAATCAAATTTATACATTTAAATTATTTGTGGAGTTCAAGAAAAGAAAAAGACAGACAAAGACGACTGTTTAATGGTTTACCTGTTCTAAAAATGTACGTTGACCAACTCGCCCGACCAGCCCATTCTGCCACTTCTAACTAAATTAGTTTTCGGACAGAGATGGTATTACCCATCTTTTCCATGGAGATGTATATCTCTTGCGTTTTCCATTCACCCGTGTTACAGATTTGGATGGCATTGGTGGGTCACCAGAAATCGACAGAGTCGTCATTTCATGTTTTGGTTCAATTTTAGGATGAGTTCCTTTAGTGTTAACTGTATCGCTAGATCCAAGTTGACAATTCCTGATAGTCTGCACCATATTACCACCTTCCTCTAGACACTCTTGTTTTATATTGTTAGTCGTAGTTGGAATATGTTCTCCCAAAGCTTTAGGATCCTGTAAAAGAAATGCAATCATCACACTGAAATATGACCAAATGTCTGATATAAAAGTAAGTACTATGTATAAAGAAGTATGAGCAAGAGTAACAAATACCATAATACGACTTTCCAATGCAGCCTTACGCATAAGTGAAACCATTTTGGAATAATCATATAGAGCAATGCTCATATCTCGTCCCATATTTAGGAGACCTGGTTTGAGTTTAGCAGTCCAGTTCATGAGTACTTTTTCCCCTAATTGCCAACCAACAGGTGAAGCTATCTGCAATAGCATAGGACTAAATTAGTGATGAATGAAGAACCTATGACGGTGAAGGTCAGAAACAAAATAGTCACCTGATTATCCTTTTTCAGACTTGCAACTATGAGAGCTTGAAGCTTGGGTGCGCGCTCCTCACTTTCCTCTATGATCATGGTCATAATCTTCTCCATCTTGAGTACAATAGCAGAGGAATTGGAGCTACAAAGTCAAAAGAAAGAAAAACCTCAGATAAGCTTAAAAGTTTTTCCGCTAAATGACATAAATGTTCCATTCTGATATCACATTATAACAGGAACTATATTAATTCTTAGTGCTATTAAGGAAATAGAGTTCTTACTCGGCAACAGTTAAAAATTGCTTAAAAAGGCGACATATGAGTCCTTCAACTTGTACATACAACATCAGCACCGCCAATCTGATATTGCAAAATATTCTGAGAACTTTAGTCATCTTTGTATAGCATCCACCATATGCAAAAGACAACTTCTCGAACGTGATTACAACCATTTCAAAGAAATCCTGAGCACCAACAACAAGGGTTATATACTACAATTATACTGTAAAGATTATTCACTAGTTAAATTTAGAAGCTCATGCAGATGTTCCATACCTTCATTTGGTCATCACTGCATAGGCTATCCGGAGCCATAATTCTCATGATCTCGCATATGCAACATGCAACTGAGATGTTCACATTCATATCAGGATGTCTCAACAGTTCTTTAGCAAACAGTGCCTCATGTAAATGATGCAGTACTTTAATCATTGTTTCGGATGGCGATTGTACCACCTCAGATAGCATTTGCTCCATTTGCTATTACAAGAATACAATAATGAGTTTAAAACTGATAATTGTAGCAGAGGAATATGAGTAGAAATGAATATCTTGTTCAGTAAAAACGTAAATTATATAAACCGATTGCTATAATAAAATACGTATCAACATTGTCTGATACTGATATAATCTAATATTTAAAGAATGCATAGCATTGATGTAAGAAAATCAGGATGAGATTTTCAAGTTACGTCTCTGTATTAACTTTATCATGCGCAGCTTGAATTCCATTCAATAAAGTAATATCTTGTATGTCATGCTTTATAACTTTATCTAACATTGTTATATCAGAGCGGATTTAAACAAACTGAAGCTTCTAACCATTCATAGCAGATTGACATGATCCAATGCAGCAGTAAATGTGACGGAACCAGATATTGCTGTATTCAAAGGGAAAGTATATGAATGTTGAAGCATTACAATGAAGACTCTATTCAAACGCCGCGATCCTTCAGATTTCGTGAGGAACATAACAAATGAGTCAACTTCAGATGACACGAGTGGAATGTCTGTCACAAAGAATGACAGTAAAGCTTCATACATGAGAACATTTTTTAGGCTGCTACGAGCCTACGAGGACAATCAACCAAGAGATTAAAGGCTAGTCTTGATCGAACAAATGAGAGACAACGGAGACAAGATCAGTGATGACACTGTCGTTGCCAGCATTTTAAGGAAGCTTGACCAGGTGACCTCTCTCAACTCAGAGTGGATGAGCTCATCGGATTCCATGTATGCACACAAAACCAAAAGCACAATTCAGGATACCCCGTAAACCCATGGAAAACAACCAAATTAAGGCGATGGTAGAAGGTCTGTCGAAGGTGCAAAGACTAAATAGCATCGTGAGCAGCAAAGTACCTGGTGCTAGTTCATTCTAACATTTGCGTTCCTCTGAGAACAGAGACTCATGTTGGTAAAAAGGATCTGAAGTAGCAAGTGCTGAGAACAAGGTGTATAGGCTTAATAAAGCTGATGACAGTGAAATTGACAAGTTCGTTTAATCAACTGGATATCTATGAAATCCTAATGAGCCCACCTTGTACACAGAGCATCAATGTGCAGGGGAACTTATGGAGGTAAGCCGGTATGTCAAAGGATCTTCTCAAACTACGATTTCAGATCTTTACCATCGGCTGATGAAAGCCAACCTTTCCAAATTCCTAGGAATCGAGTTCGACAATCAGAACGTAGGATTTTCATCTAACGTAACTAATTTTCTAATTTTAGCAGTTTGCAGACAGAATTATATAGTAATAATCTTTTACAAAACGCAATTCCAAACATCCTCTTAACTCAATTGATAAATGTCCCTCTTGTACGCCAACATTCTAGGATGACTACACATCAACTTTGCAGTAACTCCTGATCCCGAGATCCTGGACTCTCCTAATATAAGCCGGAAGCTGAAGTTTATATTATCATAGACATGTTTGGCGATTTCATAGTTGGTATGTTTTCCTCATAATGTTTTGTACCAAAAAAAAGAAAAACAAAAAATCGCGTGCAACTCGCTTTAATCCCAATAAAATTTCTACACAAAACAAAAAATTCGAGTTCCTAACTTATCAAGGAGAATAACAAAATTAAAATAAACAAAATCAAATAAAAGCATTTTTCAAATTTTCAAATTCCTATAACACTAAAGACACAAAACTAGTGACTTTTTTCTCCAACTAAACGCGCCCAAACCAAACACTTAAATATACATATACACTAAAGGTAAAAATGTCCTTATGAAAGGTCTATTGTCCAAACCTCACTATGTACATATTTGGGGATGGCGGGTCAGAAACATTCACAAGGATAACCCAGTTAGGCCGCATACATCTGAGTCAAACGCCCTACTCGGGTAACCTAAACAGGAAAAATCCTCACCCGTTAACCAATTTGGCGTTTACTAAAGGTAAAAATGTAAAGCGGTACAGGCTCCATAAGTATTTTGAGGGGGTGTTTGTTTAAAAGCTTATATGTGGGCGCATGAGCTTATTTGGTTTCGGCTTATGTTTCATAAGCCCATTTTTTCAAGCTTATTTTGAAACTTATTATGACATAATAAACATGTATAAGCTCAAATTTCAAAACAAGCCATAAAAAAAATGAGCTAACGGAATATAAGCCGAAACCATGTATGCTCATAAGCCCAAAAATAAGTTGGGTGTTTGTTAAGCTTACAACTCATAGCTTATTTGATTTTAGGCTTATGTTTCATAAGCTAACTTTTCGTGGCTTTGTTTGAGCCTTTGCGGCTTATATAAGGTAATTATGCCATAACAAGGTTATATAAAAGTTCCAAAATAAGCCACAAAAAGTAAGTTAGGTTATGAAACATAAGCCTAAAACCAGATAACCCATGAGCCCGCTATATAGGGTATGTTTGGCGAAATGGGCTGGACTGGGAGCTTATATTATAAGCCGAAAGCTGGAGCTTATATTGTGTTTGGCGAATTAGTTGGAGCTAAGCTTATTAATGTAAAGAGTATTGATAAATGGACCTAAATTTAGAGACCTAAACTTAGGCCTAACAACATAAAATTGACACCTGTCCTTATTAGTTGTTACTCGACCAGCATTTTCTATTATTCCTGATATGCCCATAGTTAATAAGTTCCTTAATTTTAAGCTTGTTTTTCTCTTTCATTTATACCGTTACATAACCAATAATACCATCTTCTTTCTCATCCGCACTGATTTTTTTTTTCTCTTCTATACATCTCTTTTAACTTTTTTTTAAACAATCATCTTTTTTAACTTTTAATTTATCTTTCATGAACAATATAACCAATTTACCCACACGGATCCTTGTATCTAAAACCAGTCAAAACACATACATAATCAATCCATGCATGTTTCTAAAACAAAACCCACACGGATTGATATTGAACATAATGTATTTCATATTTTTATCTGAAACACATAAAACATTGCCCTTGTATAAACACATGAACTGAGGATCTAAACATCTTTTGTTACTCAGTAAATATTAATATTATATAATCATTATGTGCCCCATTAAAAGCTATCAGTTGATGAGAATGGATATCTACAATTAATCAAGCTACAAAGGAGGCTTATTATAAAAGTTAGTGGTTTCAGCAATGTGAGTAACGGGTTGACGGCAAGAATGCGGCGGTGCAAGTGGCTTACAAGGAAAGTGGAAGAAATGAGAACTAAATTATTTAATTAAATACAAAAGGGTATAATCGGAATAAAGAAAAAACTGAGTTAAAATCTAATAACCGCTACACGTGTCACTCTGATATTTTTAGATTAATAATTAGGCCTCTAAATCATTTCTGTAATGTAAAATCGCATAAAAATACATCAAATTAAATCTGCGTGACAATTCATTATGTTAAGAAAGGCATTTAAGTAATTTTACTAGCTATAACCCCTTTTCAATGGGCTTGGCTTTTAAAAGCTTCCATAAGCAAGTGTGACAAACAAAGCTTATTTTAAAAGCCTAAGCCCCCATAAGCCCTAATAAGCCATCTCACAAACACAGCCATAAGTTTTAAAAAACGCCCCCTAAGGGGGTATTTGTTCCGGCTTATATGTGGCTTATGAGCTTATTTGATTTCGGCTTAAATCTCAAAGAAGCCGGTAAATTGGGGCTTAAATGAAATATAAGAAAGAAAAAACAAATAAGCTGATAAGCCCACATATAAGCCGAAACAAACACCCCCATAGTCGCAAACCCTTTTGCCACAAGCCTAAAACCATATAACCCGTGAGCCCGCTAAAGGTAAAAATGTAAAACGGCACAAGCTCAATAAGTAGTGAATACTAACTAAGTGCATTTTAACAACAACAACAACAACATTACTATTATAACATAACAAAATAATAACAAGAATAAAAGAAATAGAGAGCCCTAACTGTAAGTAGTTGTAGAACATCTTCCTCAGCACTTGAAGAAGAAGAAGATAACAAGAGCTTTTTACCAACATTCATTAGCTTCATCTGGAACTTACTCAATGATGACGTCATCATTGCCAAAATTCAGTTCAAGTGAATGATGTCACTTAAATTTATGGAAATTTGAATGGGTTTAATTTTTGAGCTAATGAAAAGAAGATACTAGAAATGAAAGTGACAAGTGGTCATTTAAGGACCTGTTTTTCTGAGGTTTTGGGTTTAGTAAGGGTACTATTGGTACCCCTGGCCCACAAAAAGTACGGATGTTTTGTACTTTTAACGCAGTTTTTTATCAGTTTCTGTTCCGTAATTTTTGACAGTTTCATACTTTTGACCTGTTAAACTTTATAATTTTTGTTCCGCATTCTGCGTTTCACTGTTTTATAATATAAACAAAATTATAAAAATAAAAAATAAAAAAAACCAGAAAAACCAAGGGGGTACAAACGCCTTTTCAGGGGGGGTGAAAATAACATGAGCCTTTTAGTAAAGTTGTTTTGTTTGAATGCATGGGCTACGGGAACGGAACAGTGCCTCAACAACCTTTTTTGATGTTATACGTTTTTGTCTTTTGCACCCTTACCTACTTGGTTCGGTTGGTGGCTCTTTTGTCATGCCACTAGTGGCGTCACAGTTAGAGTGTTGGGTGTCATAACGTCTGGCTTGACGTTATGCTGAGTTGATATGTGCGTTGCCGGCGTTATGACATCAGATGCATGCGTTGGCCGGCCGCGTTGGTTCCTAAGTTAACCGTGTCACACTCAGAGCATTAGGTATCCTAAGTTATGGCTTGAGCCATCCCTGAAAACATCACTTGATGGCACGAGACCCACACCGCACCTCGCGTTTACGAGTGCTGAGCCACCACCACCACATCAAATGGTTTCGGAAAACACCAAATGATGGCACGAGACCCACACCGTGAGTCACGTTTTCAGGTATTTTTCTCGTGTTATGGGAAAACGCCAAAAGTTGGGGTACTTGACGGCACCAGAAATGTGATGTTTTTAGTGTTATGGAGGTATTTTGGTGTTTATGAGAAAGAATGCTGATGTGACAACGCTTTTCCCATAACACTAGATGATGGCATCATAGGGTACCCAATGCTCTTAAAGCAAATGGTGCGGTGAATAGGTAAAATCAAGTCATTTGATCTTGTGTGTCTCGTTTCAACACAACATCACAAAATGCCCCTCAGTCAGAACACGTCATAACTTAGCCATTTGGACCCCACTTAACCTCAATTTTATTTTATTTTCATTTTATCAAACAAACTAAATTCATTTTATTCAAATAAAAATTATAAAATACAATACGAAATAAAAATACGAAATAAAAATGCAAAATACAATGCGAAATAAAAAAAACAAAAACATGATTCGAACCATTATATTGTTTTGTAATGATTAATCATTTGTTCCTTATCAGTAATGGATCGTAGCAATCAGTCCTAACTCCCACCAAGTTGTTTGAGTTTGTTATATCGGCCCAGCTCGCCCTCTCCAAAGCACTGAAACCGTACTTGGATTATCAGGCAGTGCCTCCACCCTCAACAATTCTGGAGCAAAGGTACGCAGTTGATCCAGGTACCGATTTAACTCATGCAACAAATTGTTCGCCATCTCGACATCATCTACAAGTTCTTGACGTAGTCGCCGAATGGTCTCTCTTCTCAATTCGTTTGGTTCAGTAGCCATTGTTTGAAGAATATGTGTGGAAATGAGGTGTTATTTGAGAGAGTTTATAAGAATGTGTGTGAAAATGGTTTGTTATTTTAAGTTTTATAGGGATACATATAGTGAAAGGGGGTAAAAAAAATTAAAACTTTTGATTTATAACAGTTATGTTTAAACGGTTAAATATTTTTTTAGTTTTGTCTTTATCTTCGTCATCTACACAACGAGCTCTCAAACGGCGAGATATGGCAAGCATTGGTGGTATGGTGGGGAGCATTCAGCGGCGCCGAATGGCTTGCCACGTAGGTTCGGCGAAGAAAAACTTCACCACGCCCCTTGCTCTTAGGGGTGTAAAAAAACCAAAGCCTAACTCGAATTTGATTAAGCTTATTTGGGTCGGTTTACTCGAGTCAACAAATTTATTCTGATTATTCGAGTCAATCGGAGTAAACCGAATACTAAATAGGATCGAATATTGGGTTGTGCCAACTCGGGTTCGGGTCGAACCGATTGACCATAATAAGAATTTTTTATTTTTTAATATAAATATTCTATTTAAAAGAGTAAAAAAAGAAAAAAAATGTACATTTTACTCATATTCGAGTTGACTCGAATCCGAATTGATCCGACTCGAGTTGACTAGACCCTAAATGATCGAACCCGAGTAACCCAAATTCAAATACGGTCGGGTTCGGGTATAGAATTTTTAGCCTTGGCCCGACTTTAGGCCGACCCAAATTGACCTGACCCCGACCAACCCGACCCGACCAATACCCCTAGCCACAGTCTTATCGCTTCTTGTGTCGTCTGAAGTTGTGTCGTACCCATTAGTTCACGTGGTGCGTTTTGCCTTTTTTTAGAGTTATGTGTGGCCCAGAGCTCAGAGGGTGTCTTATGCATCAAAAATAGGAGGAAAGTGTTTTGTGTTAAGTAACGGTTCTAGTGTTATATTAAAAAAGTGTTGATGTGACGCCACTTTTTTCACAAGGATTCGAAGTGAGGACAAGGTGTATAGGCTTAGTAAAGCTGATGACACAAGGACAAGGCAAAATGATAACTGGACCATAACACAAGGCCCATTTTAAGAAAGGCTTTATTATAAAACTAGAAATCCGGTCCAGCCTAGTTTTAACCCTAAATATGTATCCCCAACTCTTTTATTTTTTGCGTAATTTTGTGTTTGTGTTGTCAATTTAAACTTGAAAGTCAACCTTGCTTTAGATTAGTTGTCTTAATGATTTTTTTTCTATTTTTAATTACGGTTTTATGATCACACACTAGTTAGGTTTTACTAATATGTGTTCACCGAGCAAAAGTTAGGTACATATAAAAGAAAGGTTCAAGTTGATTAAGTAGCATAATGCATACAATTGAAGTAATTTTTAACTATAGTTAATACTTGTTTAGATACGTTTTTTGATATAAAAGAAAAACATGTTCATTTAATACACCCTGACATGTAACTAGTAAACTTTTGTTAACAAAACAGTAGTGTTGATATACTGTTATATTTATATCTCTCTTTAGCAAACTTATGAAACATAAACATTTGGTTTGTGAATATTTCTTTTAATATTTCTATTGTATCAAGTTTTGTTCTGTTTTTGTCTTGTTTGAGAGTGTAGGGTCTAAATTGGAAATATGGGCTATAAAAGGTTGATATTCGGATCCAAAGATCATAACTTGCAATCAAAATTTTTATCATCTCTCAAAGAACCATAACTTGCAATCAAAATTTTTATCATCTCTCTCAAAAGCTCACACACAACTCTTAGTTTAGGGTACTGGTTTTCTGGTTTTTAGATCTTCTTGATCCAATCTTGTTATTTGGTTAGGTCTTTGTTTCAGTTATGTGAGTTTTGTATAGAGTGATAGGATCTTCTGAAGGGGACTATCGTGTGTTTCTGTGTATCTTGTATTGGCAAGCACCTGTGTTAGGGACTTGTCTTCTTTGTACTCTTGATTTAATAAAAGAAAAGATCACCATTGGGGAGGTTTGTAACACCCCCTTATTTGACATATAGCAGCGGAAGCTAAATTAGGGTATTACTTCATGAATCAACAGTCATAATCATAGAAAACGACTCAAAAGAGACGTTTTGGAAAATTTAGTTATCATTCAATATTATATCAGAGTTTTACAAACAGGAGGTCCCAAAATACATATGAAAACATAAAGTTTGAATGATAACAAGTTTGGACGTCCTCAAGTCCAATGCCACTCTGTGCCATAGATTGCTCAATTGCCTGAGATAAACATGCTAAAAGGGTCAACACAACGGTTGAGTGAAATTCACAGTGTTTCAAAATGTAATAGTTGAATACAAGTCAATGATAGTAATAATTGCTACGAATACAATTATCATGGAAAACAGTATTATTGCCCTAAGCTCATGCAACCAAACATTAACATCCGAAGTCAATTTAACGACTTGAAGGAACAACTGTACCTTAAGGAAAGGTAACTTGCCAAAGTTATCCTTTGTTCTCAAATATAGTGCTTTGGTTACCTCATATATGTGTACACACGACAAATAACATAAAACAGATAATTAAACCCTAAATGCTTTTCGAAGCTTTTCTAATCCTTAAATACTATTTATAAAGTAAAAAAGCTAAGAATTCTAATCGAGTTAATTTAGCTAAAACGAAGAAATCGAGACGAGATCTAACCCTTCTTGAAAATTTGAACTTTCCAAAAAGTAATTAACCAACGGAAGTAATTTCAAACTAAGCTAAGATTATAATAAAAGAAAATTTAGAAAATGAATTTTATTTTGTTTGATTATTTTTTTATTTTCTATGAATGTATTAGATTTAAACAAAATTTAAATAAAAAATAAATTAATTAAAAAGTCTATAATGAATCCGAAAATTTTTTAAGAAAATCTAAAATGTAAAATGTAGTGCTGATTTTATAAAAAATAAGAACTAAAAATAAGCTAAAAAATTTAACTCTTAAAAATCCAAAAACTAGCTACGTTATTTTATATAAAGGGAAAATTAAAATTGGTTTAAAGAAAAGTAAATGCAAGGGCTGATGGATGAGCTTTTATAGCATCGCGAGAAGCATTTGTTTGTGTCGGTGAAAACGCACATTTGATTTGGTTTCCAATTATATGCAAAGCTTTTCTAGTCATCTTACCAAAAGCTTTCCACCCGCCGATACATTTAAAGAGTCTTGATCCGTTGTCGTTTAAACTAACCTTATAGAAAGTATCTATCGATAACTTCGTAAATCCATGGTGGGACATGTACTAACATTTCCTTAAATCGTTCCCCACACTTCACTAAAGACATCAGCGAATTTTTGGTTAAATTCCGAGATTTTAGTCTTAAGTGATCTTTTCGAGAAGGAAAATTAATTCACGAATTTGGTAACGAGATCCTCCCAAGTCAAGATTGAATTAGGAGGTTCTTTCTCGTACCAAGTTTTAGCAGCCCCCTCGAGTGAATATGGAAACATCATTACATAACACATCGTTTTTGGCACATTCTAAATCCGTAAAGTCGAGTAATCCTTTTGAATAATTAATATGAGCATGAGGATTTTCGTTCTCTAAACCGTGAAACGGGTTTGCTTGAACCAATTGTAGCAAATTCGTTTTAATCTCAAAATGATCCGCATTAATTTCTGGTAAAACGATAGCTTCTCCATACCCTTCCGTGGGTGTACGGAGTAGCTCTTCCATTATACGTTTCGCCATTGGTGTAACGATAGTACGAAGTTCGGGTTTGACTATGTTTGGAGCACATCCTTTATTTCGACGTCTCGGAATGGTTACGTTTGAATTATTTGGAAAATTGGAATTTCTAGTGTGCATGCACTAAACAAACAAAAATGATAAAAGAAAAGAAAAAAGAAAATATTTTTGTTTAAGAATAATCAACAAACTTAGAGTAACTCTCTTAAGTAAAATAAATTTTACAAAAGAGTGATTTCCTCACTAGTTGTAGGAACCACACTATCATCAATACTAGCAGTAGTAACTGCTTCACCAGGAGTACTATCATCAGGCTTCTTACTCTGTTCATCTTTTCCATTAACTTTAGCTTCCACATGCATTACATCATCCTCCAAAACTCTAGAATCAAACATTAAGTCATCATTTTGTCTTTCTTGAGTTTCATCAACCAAAGAAACATCAACATCAGCATCCATATCTTCAATACTCCTCCCCTGTTTGGATGCATCTTCAAGAGCACCCAAACTCTCCTGGTCTTCAGAGGACTCAACTCTCCTAGACATACCAACTTTCCTGAGTTTTTTCAAACCTGTAGGTCTTGACATTTTCCTCTTTTCTAACCTCTGGATCCTCTTCTGCAAAGCAGTGGTGTTTAGTTTTAGATACGTATAATAATATAACGATAATGAAATTCCTAAACTACCCTTGAGGACAAAGGTAGTAAGAAAAATCACACGAAAATATTCTACGTAAGAAACCGGTAAGTGATTACCGGGTCGTTTTCCCAAAGATTTATGAAATTGAGACCTCGTTTGTTATTTGGACAATGACTTGAATTGGTTCAAAGATGATTTGTTTACTAAAATCCTAATAGCGAGCAAATAAAGGTACAATTAAATCTAACTACGAAAAAATGATAACGGGAAATAAAATAAAACACGACAAATAAATAAAAACACTAAAATTAAACCATAAATGCTTTTCTAAGCTTTTTCTATATCTAAATGACTATTTAGAGTAAAAATCTAAGAAATTGCTAAACCGAGATTAATTTGAGCTAAAAACGAAGAAAACGAGAACGGAGATCGAATCCCGTTCTTTAAAAATTGAACTTTCAAAATATTAACCCTACGGAAGTAAATTTCAAACCTAAGCTAGATTATGATAAAAGAAAATTTTAGAAAAAAGAATTTTATTTTTTTGATTATTTTTTTATTTTTTATGAATTTATTAAGTTTTAAACAAAATTAAATGATTAAAAATACTAAATGAATCCTAAAAATTTTAAGAAAATTACTAAAAGTGTAAAATGTAGTGCTGGATTTTATAAAAATAAGAACTAAAAATAAGCTGAAAAATTAAGCCCTAAAAAGCCAAAAACTAGCTACGGCTTATTTTATAAAAGGGAAAATTAAAATGTGTTTAAAAGAAAAGTAAATGCAAGGGATGATGGATGAGCTATTGTAGCACAATGGATACTATGTGTTGAGTGTGAGACGTGTGTGTGTAAAGGGTTAGGTCTTGGGTTCAAATCCAAGGCCTAACTTTTTGATTTTTTTTATTTTTGAAAACTTAAAAGAGCAAACTTGTAGAAAAGCTGGAAATAAGTAGTTTTTATAAAAGAAACTCACCTGAAAACATTGACAGATTGTAATTAAAGACTTAACTAAATTTTTCAAAACTTAAGTAAACTAATAAGCTGAAATAAGCTAAACTATAACTAAATAAGCTACTACTATACTAATCCTAACCTAATAAGCAAATGAGAACTAGAAATAAGCTAAAAGAACAGGCTATGAGAAACAGGTTAATCAATTATTCACAAAAGCAACTATCAAACAATATGAATAGGCAACTTAAAGCTTATTTTTCAGCACTCTACTGGAACCTTATGGCTAATCAGCTTATTCTACCTTAAAGCTTAGCTAATAAGCTTCTTAAAACTGTAAACTAAATACATTTTGAAATTAAGATAAGCACTGAAAAAACTATCTGAAAAAGCTACTTGCTACTGTTTTTGATGTTTTTGATTTTTTAATGAAAAGACTAAGTTAAGCTAAACCTGGCCCTATTAAGCTAAAGACAACCAAACCATAATCTAATAATCAAGAAAAAGCAAAAATTAAGCAAAAAACTACAGGCAATAAGCTAAAAATCTCTACCAAAAAATCCGCGGTTCCTAATGGAAAAGCACTTAATAAGAACTACAAACCCAAATAGCCCCTAAGGTGACTTTGAGCTTATTTTCCTATAAGCTAATGGATCCTTCTGGCTTATTGAACTATACTAGCTTAAACTACAACCTATAAGCTATCTAAAACTGTATTCAAAAGATATTTTGAAATTCAATTACTTAATGAAAAAGCTCCTTTAAAACTGCTTAGTAGATTTCCAAAAGACAAACTGCAAATTTTGAGCTTAAAAATAGACGATCAAATGAACTTTTAAAGTTAAAATAAGCTAAAGCAGATTGACAATGACCTAAAATGTACTTGAAACTTAAAAATTAAGACCTAATAACTACATTAACCATCTGAAAATTGAGATTTAAAAAGGCTACTTATTATTTTATTTTTTTGCTACTAATGCAATTTGCACAATAAATGACCAACTCTTAGTACTAACAAATGCAGGTTACAAATCTCTATTCTAACACCTAAAGTATACTTAACTAAGAGCAAATGAAGCAATATAAACACATATAACACATCCTTATCATCCATGCATCATATGGTTGTTATAAATACATGATACCTCCATTCAAGAATAAGAATTTGAAACAGTTTGCGAACTCTGGTGACCAATTATCCTAACAGTATTAAACATTTGCCTGCAAATAAATTTTCTTCTGCCTAGCGGTATTACACAGAAGTCGAAAGACAGCATTAACTCTATCTTCAATAATTTATCAACAACCTGCACTAATTCATCACGAAGCACACCTAGAAAAGACTAGATAGAAATGTGGGAATTCATCGAGGACCATATTTAAAGCGATAACTCATGAATAAAAAGATTAAACACTGAAACCAAGTACCATTATATATCTTCAAAAGTTGAAGTAAATTCAACCTCAGGTATTCAACAAGCCATAATCCAACAATTTGTTTTTGAATCCAGAGAACTTATCCACAGGAGCATACTAGCAGCAGCCACATATCCAAGCTTAGTTTGTAGGAAGTGGCACAACCACAGTTTCCTTTACACTACCAAATATCAACCTATTCCCCAAGAAACACAGTGATAGCGCATATGAATTACGAAACTTCCTATTCAGAGGCTCCAGCAAAGTCACTATCAGTAAAAAGCAACCAGTTTTACATGGAGAATCACATAGAATACCCAAAGAGGCCTAAAGGACAGGATTGCCTTACAAATAACTAAAAAATCCTCTTGACTTCTAAGAGATAGTGATTTTCCTAAGAAGGGTTAAAAAAAAAAAAAAACTTTATTGATGAAAAAAAATCATAGCACATGCACATTACTGCAAACATGATGATCTTGTCTAGATGCAGTGATATACATCAAGACCCTATCATAGATCTGATATAGATGTACATCAACATCATCAGCATCTCCATCCTTGACCAAAGGTTTTCCTAAATCAACAGGAGTTAAAGCAGACTTCACATCAGAGTAGTTGAATTTCTTCAAAATTTCAGCTACATATTTGTCCTGACAGATAAATATTCCATCTTCTTCTATTGTACTTGTAACCCAATAAAGAAAGTTAGTTCTCCCCATAGAACGTAATCTGAAACTTATCTTTCATATAGCTTATCAAAAACCATACATAATTCCCACCTGTTATTTGTTGGGCCAAAGATAAAGTCTATCTACATAGACCTTTACAAGCAAAATAGCTCCTTTTTGTTTTTGCTTCTGATAAATAATGTCTAGATCAATCTGCTCTTTTTAAACCATTGCTCAAAAGATAGTTTGCCAAAGTTTCAAAACATGCTCTTGGTGGCTTGAGCAACCCATAAAGTCCTTGACCACCTTGAAAACCTTTTTCTGGATGGTCAGCGAATCTTTAGAATCCTGGTTGTTGTAGTCACATAAACTTCTCCACAATGGTTCCATATAGGAAATCACTCTTTACAATCCATTTGATAAACAAGAAAACTCATAAAAATAAGAGCATAGGCCATAAAAATAACAATCTTATTGCCATCAATTCTTGGCCACATGTTGCAAACACTTCTTCATAATCAATACCTTCTTCTTGTCTATGACCCTATGCAACTAACCTTGCTTTATTCCTAATCATAATTCCATTCATCTTTCTTGTTTTCTAAAAACGCCATTTTGTTGCCAATGGCCCTTCATTCCATTAGGGAGATCCACCATTATCCAAACTTTTGTTTGAAGTTTAATTCAGAAGTTCTTCCTGCATAGCTTCCACCCAGGCATGAATCAAGATAGAGCTTTGAGCAATGTCTTTATTGGTTCAATCTGTATAAGAAACAAGCATATAAACAATATTTAGGGTATCCTGTGTTTTCTGCTCATAATTACACACACTTAGAAACCCTTGGTTTAGAAGTAGGTTTTGACATTCTTCTTGTAAGAACAATTGACTGCACGTCACAACACATTGTGTCAATTGGATGATCTTATGTAATCTTTATTGGGAGTGGTTTGGACACAATATAGGGAATTGTAATGTTTCCCAAATCAACTTCTGGTTCTTCTTTATGTTGTCTTCTTCATGTTGGACTAGCAGATACTAACTGTGGACCAACAACAATAAGTTTAAGACTACCAGTAAAAACATCATAACTGTCAGTATTAACTTGTTCCTAAAATCCCAACAGACATTAACATCATTAGAACTGTCTATCATCTGCAAACTTTCTGTTTCAGCATCTCATTATGTAGACCATCTTCAACCTTGCTTTTGAGCATCATTAGCAGGTTTTGGTTCACCATTATCACATTCTTTGCAGGTGAATCAAGTATTGAAGTAACTTTCAAATTGGCATCACCATGCACTCTTGATTGTTTTCATAGAATGTACCTTCCGCAGAGTCATTAGAGAAACTCTACCCTGCAGTAACTGGTACTAGTTCATAGATTGGGTTTAGAGAGTCAATATCAAACAGACCATTTTTGGACCCGAGTCCCTTCTATCCATATGCATATTCTATAAAAAGAAACCCAATATGCAATTTTCTTTCTAACCTCTTGTTCTAGGTATGTATACCCAAAAAGGTTTTACTTACTCAAAGATTATCTAACAAAGATACCTTTATCACTTTTGCCATCAAAACTTGACTGCCTAAACAATCCAAACGTAATAAGAATAGTAACAGACAATCAAATGGTCTGGGATAAAACTTTAGTAGCTTTGTTTAAAACCACTAAAAACAGTTCATAAGTGTCTTGTTAAGAGGCTGACTACTCAAACCCTATTTTTGTAAATAACAATCATAGAAACTGTTCAGCCAAAATGTTGGTAGTGAAACTTAGAGTCAACTAACATTGTTCTAATCAGCCTCGAATAAGTGTCGCAAATTCATACCTCTCACAACATACCATTTTGCTAAGGATTCCTAGCAACACAATATTCTCTCTTAATACCTTTTTCTCTGCAAAAATCATCCATAACTTTGTTTTTAACTCTGATCCATTATCACTTTTGATATTTTCACAATGTTCCTTATCCACTAGTATTCATTTTCTTTAGAAAAAGCGCTTAAAAAGGAACATTGGTTTCATCCTTAGTTGTTAAAAAGAAAACCCATAAAAAAATCTACTACTCCTCTCATCAGTGACTACTAAGCAATACATCGTATGCCATCAAGCTACCACAAAGGATGGAACCAATCAAATCCATATGTAGCATAAACAAAGTCTTCGTAAAAATTCAGAACTTTGACTTTACAAGAAGCTCTATGTTGTGCTTCCCTTTAATACAATCTACACAGGTTTGCGTTCATTTTCCAAAATTGTTGTAGGCAATCCTCTTACAATTATCCTTGACTACTTATTTATGTTTTTAAAATTAATATGACCATGTCTTCTGTGCCAAAGCATTGATTCATCTAATGTTGCCTATGCAACAAGACAAGTTAAACTTTCTTTAGGAACAATGTTCTTCATATCAAAACTGTACATATTATCCTTTTTAGGAATTTTAAGAAGTATATGATTTTCATCAGAGCAACTTAAATTTCGTAGACAATACAAGAACATTCAGTATTGTAAAAAGGACATAGGTTCTTTTGTCACACATATGTGAGAAACAAAAAGATTGAATTTTAACTCATTGACAAAGAATACATCTTCAAATCAAGATTATCAGTCTTAAGAGTTCCTTTACTAGAAATTTTACCACCATATGCACCTCCTCCAAATGCAACATAACCTCCAACACTGCTTAAAATTGAGAGATAAGACTATTTACAATCATATGTGGGCCTTGAGCATGTCACTGTTAAACAAATCCTTTATCATCAAGTTGTGGCTTGCCCTGCACAAAAGAAAAGAGAAATTTATATTCCTTTTGGGGACCCAAAGCAATTAACTAACATAGATCTGCCCCGTGCATCAATGTAGTTATATCTATTCCAAAGTAGGTTGATGCCACTATTAGGTTTTGATAGGTTCACCAAACCCAACATGCAGAGGAGGCCTTAATAGCATTAATCCATTTGCCCTGGCAACATAACTGATATACTAATATTTGCTAGCAGTATTAAAACAACTCTAGGCCTAACAGTATTAACAGGTGTTCTGTATGACCTAGCAGTATTAACTATTCTAGGCCTAACAGTATTAACCTTATGATTAAAATGCCTGTTAGTTAATGCTGGATTCTTATAAAAGGGCCTTTGGATAGAGCTTTGCTAAAATGTAAAATAAGTCTTTGGTTAAGACACAATGCATTGATGGTTTTGGGGAGCATTATAAACGGGACATTATCATGCATACTAAGAGGTTTTAGACCAGTTCTTAGCAAAACTGCTCTTGGAGTAATATTTTTGTGGGTTCTATGGTGTGAGGTCTTGGCCATAAAGTCCTTATCCATCTGCAGAGATTGGAGAGAGTAGTTTGATTGGACCTGAATTTGGTTTAAGAAATGACTGATAAAGTGGTGTTGATAAAAGAGAAGCTCAAAGCGGCGAGAGATCGTCAAAAGAGCTATGCTGATAATAGGCGCAAACCGTTAGAGTTTGAGGTAGGAGATCGGGTTATGCTAAAAGTGTCGCCTTGGAAAGGCGTAATTCGCTTTGGGAAAAAGGGTAAGTTAGCACTGAGATATGTAGGGCCATTTGAGATTCTTGAAAGAATCGGTCCTGTAGCTTATCGGTTGAGATTGCCTAAGGAATTGAGTGGAGTACATGACACGTTTCATGTGTCAAACCTAAAGAAGTGTTTGGCGGATGCTAGTTTGCATGTGCCATTGGACGAGATTAAGGTTGACAAAACTCTTCGTTTTGTTGAGGAACCTGTAGAGATAATGGACCGTGAAGTTAAGAGTTTAAAGCGTAGTAGGATTTTGCTTGTGAAAGTTCATTGGAATTCAAAGCGTGGTCCCGAGTTCACTTGGGAGCGCGAAGACCATATGAAGTCTAAGTATCCTCAGTTATTTGTTGATCGTGCTGTTGAATCGGCTAGTTAAATCTCGGGACGAGATTTCCTTAAGGAGGGGATAATGTGACAACCGTGATTTGAGCAGGTTAGTTTAAACCTTTAGAAATGGCTAAGAGTTCATTTTTATGTGTGTAAGTGTTGTGCTATGTGAATTTATGTGGGCTAAGTGAGTTAATTATGTGCTTGATATCATTTTGAGGTGTATGGGCATCTCATTTTGAGTGTGTTTGAGTTTGGTGTTAAGTATTCCATTCGTTCACGTGTGGTGATAATGGATATGAAAGACGTGTGCATGCATTGCTACGTCAATACTTGGTTTTAAGGATTAAGCGTTTATAGGAAGTGTGTGATATGGGAAAGGAATAATGTGGTTGAAATATGGAAGTTGGTAGTAAACTTTCCATATATAGAAAGTGAATTAAGAAATGAAAAGTTATTTTTAGAAAGTAGTTTATAAGCAAAATGGTTTACCAAATTAGCTTAGGTTTTTATAAAAACTTAAGGTATTGAAGGTAATTAATTAATTAAAAAAAATATTTTTTATACATGAATAGTAAATACGAATTTTAGGAAAAAAAGGAAATAAAAGCCTAATTAAACTAGGACTCTAATTAGGAATTATCTAGGATTATTCTAGGGGCTTATAAATACAAAAAAATAAAATCCCAAACCCCCCTATTGCTTGTTCGGCCAATCCCAATAGAAAAAGAAGGAGAAAAAAATTTAGGGTTTTGATTTTGTGAAGGAAACAAGCTTTAAGGTATGTTTAGTTTTTCTTAATTAGTTTAATCATTGATTTAATTCATGTAACAAGAGTTATGGTGGATCTATGGTTTCATAATATTCTATAAATTAAAGTTTATAATCTAATTAGGGTTCTTAATAATCAATTAGATGCGAGTTGGTGTAATCGTTAGGGTTTAGATCGCGTTAGAACTTGATTTAGGTTTGCGCAGAATTTAGTGTTGTGTTGTTTCGTGAATATCTAGAGGTTAGAAGCATGAATTGATATTATTCCGGTGCCTATGATGAAGCTCAGTGAGTCTAGTTTCATAACATCCGGCCTCGAAAGTATTTAAGGTCGGGAAGTCATTCAAACGTTGGTTACAAGAAAGGTTGTTAAAGCAGTAAATTCGGGTCAGATTTAGGTCATATTACGAGGTGTAAAACCCCCACATAAAATTCGAATTAGGATTAGACAACCTACAGGAGTTTAGTTATATGTGTCTATTAAAAATCCCCCAAAGGAGAGCTTCTGATTTGGAGTCTAAGTATGGTTTTTACGTCTAAACTTTTTAGTGTTCGTTCAAATCCGAAACTGAGTTGTTAAAAGTTTGATTTTATTTGGGGCACTTAAGAAGGAAAATAAATTAGTGGAAAAATCATGGAGATAATAAACTCATGATATTGAACCTGTGATTTTTGGTAAAATTTATAAAGGTAAGTAGGGATGGTTTAGAAAATGGTAAAGTGACACTAAAATTCTGCGTTTTCGGGTAAATAGTTGAACACTGAAAAATTGTGTAAACGAATTGGTAAATGTTAGGCATGGTGTCGGGGTGACCCATGAGGGTAAACAAACACCTTAGACATCCATCATATGATTGTTACATGTCCTTAAGCTTTTGGCTTAGTAGCGTGTAACACGTGTTATTTTGTTGTTTAGCTTTGTGCGAGGATTTTGGGAATTGCTTTATCACCAGGTAAGTTTCATAGCCCCTTTTTCTTATGCTTTATTAGGGTGAAAATGATGCTATGAGTTTAAATGTTTTAGTTGTTGTGATTATGTGTTATATGGTTATTGATTGTGATGTGATACGCTCCATGGCTTTGTGATCAATTAGAGTCGTTTAGGTGGTACGCTCCATGGCTTTGTGATCAATTGGAGTCGTTTATGGTACACTCCATGGCTTTGTGATCAATTAGAGTTGTTTTGAGGTATGTGATTTTGGTTGGAGAGTGGTGTTTACTACTCAATCAAATCCAACTGAAGGGTTGAAATAATACCTACTGACTTTGTGTTCCGATCGGAGGGTAGTGAGCTACCCATGACCCTTTTGTGAGTGATGTGATGTATACGTGGACTGCAGGACACGTATGATTGTTATGAACTGTTTTAGTAATCGCAGCAATTATTTGAAAGGTTTTGTTATGTGTCTTAAACCTATGACTCTCACCAACCATTATGTTGACTTTTTAAAGCATCATTTTCAGGTAAGCATCATGAGGATGTTAAGGCTAAAAGAAGTGGCTAGAAAGACTGTAGGAATGCATTTGAAGTTCGCTCCTGAGTTTTGTTCGTGTTTGTTGCATGTATTCTTTTGAATGCTATTTGATTTTATTAGGTTCGTAAGTCATTTATGTCTTTGTATTGATGAGACCCTTTGTCATTAATACAAGACGCCGTGCGGTTTCTTTTGTTTTTCGATATTGTCATGACACATTGTGTCTTTTATATTTTGTTATGCATTTTAGTGATTCTCTATTGTTGACACCATTGTGTTATGATGATATCCATGATGTTACGCCTCATGTTTCCGCCTTGGCGGGGTGTGATAGATTGGTATCAGAGCGAGGTTATAGAGAAGTAGGTGGTTGAGTCTAGACTATAACCTAGGGGTCCTTCATGTAGATGCATTTAGGGCTTAAGTGTTTAATGCTATAACTGCTACGCTTCCCCTCTATTTTTTGCATAGCTTATATATTTTATATTTTGCTAAGTTGTCATTTTAGTTATTTTGCCTACCACTATCTGATATGATATGTATTACTTTCTTAGTATTTTAGTTATGTTTTCCCCCACCCGTAAGAAGTCTCGTTGGGGAACCGTTTTCCCAACTGGACTTAAGCGTTATAAGGAGCCTCTTGTGGAACCGAAGGAGATAGGATAGTTGATCGTTTGTCGGATGTGCGTAATAGGGCTGGACCTGCGGAGTCGGGTGATTCTTGCGGAGGCAAAGTCAAACCCAAGCGAGGCCCAGCATAAGTTTATCCCATCCTTTACCTCGTCATGTTGTTATTGATTATTTCTTTTGGATATTTCGTATTTTGGAAGTCGTTGCGAGACTTTTGTTCCTTTATGTCATTTCGATTTCAATTTGATATAAGTAAGTAGTTATTTGATGGAGCATCTTTTATGTGTTAAGCTGGAGTGGTTTAAGATGTGCAATGTGGTATATGTGCTTATATGTGAATTATGATTGATATGGGTAATCTTGGAAGTAAGTACACGTGTAAAAGGAGGCACTTATAATTATGGTGGCCAACATAATTATAAAGGCATCACACACGTAGACTTGTGACCATGATTGCATTTATTTGTGTTTGGTTGTAAGATGGTAGTGTAAATGTTTTTTTATTGATATGTGTATTCATGATAAGGATGGTAGTATGGGTAGAGAATTATTCTCTTACCCTAATTGGAGGATATGTTAAGCTGAGTTGTATAGATAGTAAGTTTCCCTGCTATCTAGTATTTGCGGATACCTAGTATTGCTATTATAGAGGTTGCTTGTTTGCTCGGTTGTTTGTTTGGATTTCCTAAGTCTAAGCTTAACATCCCTTCATCGTACTTTGTTAGTAAGGATACCCGATTTTTCCTATTCGACGTTTCGATGTATATTGGTTGTTCGGAATCTGCTCTTTCAGATATAGGCGCGTTTTGTTAGTTCTTTCGTTGCATTGATTACTCGTATGAGTATCAAAGGTTTCTTTTAAGCACTAATTGTTCCTAACATATTAGTGTGGATCATTTCTCCCTTCTTTGTATATCCCTTGGTGTTCGTAACCCGTTGGCGACGTGTTAGTATCGATGTTTTTAGGTTTGCTCTGTTGATCGTTATTTTGGATAAGACCTTACGTTTTCTTTTGGGTGCGTAACATCTTGCAAGAGTTTTCTTGTACGAGTTCGTTTGATTTTATTTTGAGTATATGGTTCCTGGTATTTTCTTTCGTTTTCAAACAATAGAATTGTGTTAGAGTCTGTACGGTGTTTTACGATCCCTTTTGGTATTATGGTGTCTTTTGTTTGAGTAACATATTTCATAATTGATGTCTAATTATAAAAGTCCTTTTGAAGTATTGTGTTAGTGTTTGAGAAAAACTGTGTTTAAAATGATCCTTGTAAATAGAATATGTTTAAATGGTCTATGCAAATAGGATATGAAAATTGTTGAGTGGTTAAATAAATTTTATTTTATTATAAAAAGCTGGTTTAAAGTGATTCATAGTGGTAAGGTACGATACACCATTAGATAACCATCTCTAGATTTTTATGACAACCAGAATGAATTTTTCAAAGATTACATTTAAGACAATTTCATTATTATTTAAAATGATTTTTATACTTAAAGTGACTTTCTTAATTTAAATCGATTTTTATAAAAACATTATTTAATTTGGTCTTTCGAGTAAAGTCGATAATTGGTATAAGAATTTCCGTCTTTAGTATTGATTTTTTTATGTGTTCATTTGTCGTGGTACGCTTGTTGGTTTTCTTTCGTTGCGTTTTCACTCGGTGCATATACGTATTTTTTTTCAAAGGATTCTTATGTCATTTGACCCACGTCTACTTGCATATGTGGAATCTCCTATATGCATTCTAGCCTTTGACTCGATATTCGTTTGTTATCCTATTCGATTGTTCGTCATTCGTTTGTTTTCCACGATCTTGTATTGTTGTAACCCTTGGAGGTTTGTTGTTCCGTTGAGTCATTGAAAGTTTGATGTGATTGAGGGAATGGACTGGTTGATCATAGAGGGTTTGTGTCAGTAATGTAATGAGAAGGTGGTCTGGATACTGTTGAAGGTTTGATGAGATAGATACTTAGAGTTCTATCGGGAACGTACTTTGAGCAGCCGCCAAGCCATAATGATAGCTATAGGTAAGATTAACCAGATATAAGTTGATATACCTGGTGGTGCGCGTTTTTACTGATGTGTTTTCTGGAAGACTTGTTGGGGCTTCCACCGCAGCGGGACAAGTTGGAATTAGAGGATTCCAGTATAAGACAATTAGTCTTTATGGATCTGCGGGACACCGGTCGCGAAGTCTCCATATTCGTTTTCAGGCAACCCTCAGAAATGCACTAAGAATTGTTCTGAACAATCATAGAGTTGTTAAGACAAGGTGTTTCATTACGTACCTAGTCTTTCAACCGTGGGGAGGCACCTGCGTTTTTGTGAAGTAAAAATAGAAGAAGGAAAATGGATTTTTCCGTATGTGTACCCGTTATAGGGTGCTTTGAACATATTTAACTGTTTTAAAATCCTTTATCCACTCCCTATGGTTTGTTGATGACTTGTTTGATCAGTTACCGAGGAGCGTGTCATTCTTAAAGATAGATTTTTCTGTCAGGGATTTTTTATAGTCAAGCTACAGGTCTTGCATGTGTAGTGCCATTCCAAAGGACCGGCATTTCGAATGAGGATACAGACATTTTGAGCTCCACGGCTTATGCCTTTTTGGCGTTAACAATGCACCATCGGTTTTATGGATTAATGAACCGGGTTGCAACAACCGTATTAGGTAGGTTTGTCATCGTATTCATTGGTCGACATTCTGGTACTCTCAATAAGGTTGGAAAGAGGAACATAAGTTCTTTTGAAGTTAGTGTTGGAGTCACTGAGTTGAGGTAGGTGAGACGTTGTTTGCTAAGTTTTCTAAGTGAGAGTTTTGGTTGGGAACGAGCTTTTAGAAGTGCATTGTCCTTGGTCTTGTGTGTCAACCATAACCGTATTAATGTGGACAACGTGTTTATAAGAGTGAGGCAGTGAGGAATTGGATGATTATTTTTAGGATTGGCAGGTTACTACCGACGTTCATCGCGAATTTTTTTAGGATTGTTGAACCCCCTTACTTCCCTAACTAAGGGGAATCAGAAGTTGAGTGAGCGTAGAACATAAGTAGGGATGCTTTTTTGACTTTGAAAGAAGGATTTTGTCGTGGATATCTACGATTAAAGGGCGAGGAATGTAAATGGGTGATGCGTTAGAAGTTTTTTTTGTAAAACAGGAG
Source organism: Tanacetum coccineum (assembly GCA_026074375.1). Lineage (NCBI taxonomy): Eukaryota > Viridiplantae > Streptophyta > Magnoliopsida > Asterales > Asteraceae > Tanacetum > Tanacetum coccineum. The sequence continues at coordinate 53,310 of BQNB010010495.1, read as the reverse complement.
AGAGTGAAATTCACATGAAGAGTCAAGAAGAATTTTTAATGGCAGCCCAAAGTGCTTTGAGGCGTTCTAGCATGGAGAACGGACTCGAAGAAGAATGGCTACATGGTTTAGATACACAGTTACAATAAAGAAAGGAGTTGAGAGTAGTTTGTACTTTATGGACGCGATATTTTGGTTCTTTGGTACGGTAGTGTATTGGATGAGAGCCCATTGCTTCAAGATACTTGGTACACCAGGAGCGGATTGACGTACTATAACCTTTGGCGACTTGTATTAGTAGCCACCCCATTTGAACATGGTTTATAGCTTCCCTAGGTTAGCATACTATGTCAGAGGTGTTTAAGAGGTGAAGGCTGCAATGTCACACAAGACTTATGGCTTTGTTTACTGTAACAGCACTATATATTTTGAAAGTGAAAATGATACTAGAATCACATGATCTTATCAATAAATTTCCAGGTCAAAGTAGTGAGTATGATGTGATTTGGGTGTAATGGTCGGATAGAATGTCAAAGTTAGCTCACTTACTAAGTATACAAAGATTTCAAGATGTGAAGGTTGGCAATGATTTATATGATGAGATACTTAGCATGGAATGAATTTCGGAACGATCAACTACTGATTTAGATGGTTGATTACCTCATGGTTTTGGCAGAACGCTGGAGAAAGGTTAGGTGACGCGATTGGATTTGAGTTACTGGTTAGCATCCTCAATGCGGAGTTATGGACAATAGTGAAATATGATTTAGACTTTGGAAGACTAAGAACACCACCAACTAAAAGCAATCATACAATAATGTTATATGAGGGTTTGTGTTATCGTTTTAGTGGTAGTTTATCATTTAAGCCTCTCGGTTGCTTCCCTTTTGAAGGCTTTGTATGGTAAGGAAATGTATGGGCGCCTATTTATGGCAAATATTGGGAGAGTAGTTTGACTAGACTTGGAGTTAGTACAAGAAAACGTTCTGATAGGTTGTGTGGTAAGATAAAGCCAAAGTGGCGATCGAGGTATCATCAAAAAAAGTATGTTGATTTGGGCGTAAGCCGAGTTTTGAGGTGGGAGATCGTGTATTTGTTAAAGGTGACCGCCTTGATGGGGCGTTGTTCATTTTTGGAAGAAGGGTACGTTAGCTACGAGCTTGTCGGGGACCGTTTAAGTCCTTGAAAGGTTTGGCCTTGTGGCTTATAGGTTGAGGTTATCTGAGGAGTTGAATAGCGTGCATCATGTGTCAAATGTAAAGAAGTGTTTGGCGGATGCGAGTTTGCATGTGTCATTGGATGAGATAAAGGTCGATAAGACACTTCTTTTTATCGAGGAACCTGTAGAAATTATGGAACGAGAAATTAAAAAGTTAAAACGTAGGAATATAGCACTAGGAATGCAGATGGAATTGAAACGTGGCTGAGTTTTCTTGGGTTAACGAAAGGACAGATTAGGATTAAGTAACAACAGTTGTTCGTGTGGATCCGGAGTTGTTGAGCCTGCCTAGTTAAATCTCGGGATGAGATTTCCTCAAGGAGGGGATACTGTAACATCCGTGATTTAATCGGGTTAGTGATACATTTAGAAATGGCTAAGAGTTCATTTGTGTGATTTCCTTGTGTGTTATGTGTTATATATGTGTGCTTTTGGGTTTGAATAGGTGTACGATATCATTTTGAGGTGTATGTCATCTCATATTGAGTGTGTTTGTGTTTAGTGATAAGTATTCTATTTGTTCACGAATAGTGATAATGGAAAAGTAATGACGTATAGCATGCAATGCTATGTAAATAGTCGGATGAGTTTGTGTTAAGCGGTTTCGGGAAATCTATTATGATGAAAATAAGTTAAGTGAGTGAAATATGGAAGTTTGTAGCAAACTTTCTAAATATAGAAAGTGAAATGTAAAATAAAAAGTTATTTTTAGAAAGTTTAGTAAGTTGCGTTTATGTAAAAAGGTTTACCCAAATTAGCTTAGGTTTTTATGAAAAATTAAAGTAATGAAGATAATTAGTTAATTAATAAATAAAAAAATAAAATAAAAAATATATATAAGGGTGTTATTCGGTCGGTTTAAAGAAAAGAAAAAAAAAGAAAACAAAGTTATTGTCTATAAAGGATTTAAGGATATATACAAAACAATTTATCAAAACTCTAAATCACTTTTTTTTCCCCTCTCCATTGTGATTGCCAAACCCTCAAGCAAGACAAAAAAAGTTTTTTTTAATCAAGAAAAAGTTGGTGATTTAGTGTTTCAAGAATCAAGGTTTAGGTATGTATCAATTAAGCTTTTCTTTAATCTTTCTTTAAAACATGTAACAATTAGTATGATGGATCATTAGGGTTTTAAAAACTTTTGTAATTAAAGATGTTTTAATCATGCTAGAGTGTTTAAGGTTTAATTAGGATCTTATTGGTGTAAATGGTTAGGGTTAGATCGCTTTAATTCATGAATTAGAGTTGAGCAGAATTTAGGGTTGTGTTCAACTGATGATATCTAGATGTTAAAAACGTGTTTTGATTTGATTCAAGTGCCTAAATTGTAGTTCAAAGAGTCTATTTTCCAAAAAGTCTGGCCTCGAATGATTAGGAGTTCTGGAAGTTGGTCAAATATTGGATACAAGAAAAGTTATCAAAACAGTAAATACGGATCATAATTAGGTCATGTTTAGGAGGGTAAAACCCTAACTTAAAAGTGGAATTAAGGTTAGCCAATATACAGAGATTATGTTCTATATGTATATAAAGAAATCCTAGAATGATAGCTTCTTATTGTGTGTCTAAGTATGATAGTTAGGGTCATACATTTTAGTGTGCAATCAGATCCGAATTGGAACAGTTTTGAAGTTGGATTTTATTTGGGATAGTTGCACATGTAATGAGTAATTGAGAATCACAAGGTAGTTAGTAAACTCATAAATGAACTTAGATGATTTTTGGTATAATTTATGGAGGTCAGCAAGTAAGGGTTTTAAGAGGGTAAAGTTACACTAAAATTCTGCATTTTTAAACAAATTATAGTTAACTAGTGTAATGAGTTAATGAAGTGGTTAAGGTTGGGCATGGTGTTGGGGTGACCCATGGTGGTTAATCAAACCTTTAGACATCCATCATATGTGTGTTACATGGACTAGAGCTTTTAGCTTGGTCGCGTGTAACCGTGTTTATTTATTTGTATAGTTGCGTGATAGGAATTGGAAGCTGCGTTTTGAGCATTTAGGTGAGTTACATAGTCCTACTTTTTACTGTGTTTTAAACTTGGGATGGAAATGATGAAAGTGTTTAAATAAGTTTTTAATTCCTATGATTATGTGTTAGTATAAATGCATGGACTATTATGTCACTGATATGCGTTATGTGCTACATGTTATGTGATGTGATATTGGATTGTTGCCTAGTCAGGAGGATTACTTGTGGGTATCCATGGCTTGAGCTAGAGGGAAAGAGATTTGGTATGATCCAAAAACGATTGAGTTCATCTGTTTGGTGTTTGAGTGTTTGATTGGATTTAATTGCATGTTAGCTTATATGTTAGTTAGCATAATTGTCATGCAAAGCGTATTGTGTTGATAATTATAGGAATTGGTTAAATTGTTTTGACGTATAAGCATCATTTTCAGGTATTCAGTAGGATGAGACTAATGTTAGGAAAAGTGGCTAGATGGACCGTAGGCAGTTGGCGAAGTTTAGTTATCTAGATTTCATTATTTGTTTGGATGATAATGTTAATTGTTTTGCTTTGTTAGGATGTTTGAATGTTTGCATGTCAAGACGTTGGCATGAACTTCCTTTATTTCTTTTGTCTGCGCCCCTCTTGGATTTTGTGATGTGTTTGGGTATTGTCCTGACACTGCGTGTCTATACCTTGTATTTTGTGCATGTTTTAGTTTCTCTTATAGACGCCAAAGTGTTGTGATGATTCCCTTTCTCGTCGCGCCTCGCGTTTCCGCCTTGACGGGGTGTGACATAAACCCTAATCAAATTAATATTACATTGATTTCTTTTTCTTGGAAGGAGGCGAGACTACTTTACCCTAAAATCGATCATAGGTAGGTTTGCTGGTCCTTTATATCCTCATCCTTGTTTGTTTGGTGTCGATCTGCTATAAACCCTTTGTAGGGTTTTATATTTTTGCTGCTATTGTCGTGATCTGCCGGTGCATATTATCATTATTTATTTAGATTTTGGTGTTGGTGTTGGTGTTGGTGTTGTTATCACTTGTTTCTTTAATTGTGTACTGAATTTTACATGTTAGGCCTTGCAACGTTGGTTTGATATCAGTTTGGGTTGTATGTCTTGATTATGGAGAAAGGTTTCTTTAGTCAATAAAGGGGAGAAGAGATAATGGTGTTAAGCAGGAAGCAAAAACGATTATGGTTGATTTTCAGCTAATGGGGGGAATGATCTTTGAATCTAGATAACGGATAGTGTTTCTAATGTGGCAAAAGACCTTGACCAGAATGCGCAACCTGCTCCACATTCTGTTACAAACATATTAGGAGATAATACAGGGAATTCTATTGAAGATGTTTTTTTTTATTCTCTTTCTTTTTGGGGGACTATTAATTAAAAAACATACGGAGTGTGGTTTCGTCTATCGCTCTGTTAGTACTAGTTGTTAGTAATGATGGGCCCTATTTCGTAGGCTAATTGGTTAATCGGTGTACCAGTAGGAAAAGTAGTGAATTTTCGCACGTTAGTTACGAATGGTGGGAAATGGTGGAGATGTGGCTATACCAATTGGACTCTATTCGCAGATATCTAGTGAAAGTTTTGCTAATACAGATTATGGTTTCTTTTGGTGAAAAATGGGTGATTTAAATTGTTGTTGCTACTATGTCCGAAAACACTTGAAAGTGTATTATGGACTGGTTAAATCAATGTTGAACTCGTCTAACGGGTTATTTTTCTTCCGATATAGCTCTAAGGATGGATTGAATGTAATGCTTGAGAATGGTCCTTTATTTATTCGTAATAATCATTTATTCTGAAAAAATAGAATCCTGATGTGAACTTACAGAAAGAAGATGCTGGTAATGTTTCAAGTTGGGATAAATTTCATGGTGTCCCTATGTCGGCGTTTACTGAAGATGGTTTGAGTATCATTGCCACTAAGCTAGGTACTCCCTTGATGCTTGATTCTTATACATCTGACATGTGCATGCACTAATGGGGTATGTCAAGCTATGCTAGAGCAATGATTAAACTGCGAGCTGATGAGAAATTAAAAGATACTATCGTGGTGGCTATGCCAAAACTTATTCGTGAGGGGTTCAATATGTGCACTATGTGTTGAGTATTAGTGGAAACCTCCTAGGTGTTCGAGTTGCAAGGTTTTTGAACACGTTCTGAATGAATGCCTTAAAAAAATAGTCTCGGATGTGGTGAAGAACTTGAATAATCCTAAACAAGCTACTGGAGGTGTTCCGTTTGGTCCAAATGTTAGTTTAAAATCAACTAAAAAAATTACAGACTTGTTTCTAATAAGAATGGTGTACCCTTTTATTTTATTGAGAAAGGATTGATAAGAAAGACGATTGATGGGAAACTTTCTTCGTGTGGATGATGACGGGAATGCCGTTACCGAAGGTTGTTTTACGATAAACGCGGTTTGTGATAGAGATTGTGTAAGAGGTGTTCGCATGAACACGCAAAACTTTTATGACATCAACAGGTTTAAAAACGTGTTGGGCTAGTGGTTATGATTTCCAATAGCTTGTGGGTAACAATGGAAGGAAACACACGGATGATGACTACGGACCGCTTTATTAGTAATGAATATGTTTGATAACTTCAGGTATTTGTTGTATAATCTTTTAGGCTATTTGTGATGAGTTTGATATCACGGTCTGTGATCAGAAAAAATTATAGATTTATTTTGATGTTTGTTGAGTCAATTGTAATCTAGTTGTAGTAGTATCATCTTTTTGGATAGTTGTTGCTTGTTTTCGTGCAGCTTTCGCCTATGTGACGGGGCGTGAGCTGTGGGATCACCAACATCCATAGGTAACTTTAAACGTTTTTTGAAAGTAATAAAGTTACGGAGGAAACCCTTTACCCAAAAAATGTACAATTAAATGAATATTTAGTTAAAACATTCATGTATATTATGCACGGTAGAATTTGTAAAACACTTCATAATATAATAAGTTAATAATATCTAGGGAAATCTTTATTAATTATTTATATAAGTTGATATGCGAAGCTAAAAATCCGATCACGTACAACATTCCAGGAAAACATCCCCTCGAAGTCAACATAGAAGTTGACCTAAAACACGGTTTAAGAAAGTGACTTTTTATGTTTGTTCTTTTGCGATAAAATAATATTACCTTTCAAAAAAAAAAATACTAGTATAAATTATGTTTCTAACGTTTTATATGTGAACATACATGTAAATGTGATCAAAGCTAGTCTTGCCTCAAATACTTTACGAGTTATTCACTTTCCAAAAGTAAATGCTTTGCATAGGTCTTGACTGAAATAGCAATAATTTGTCAATTGTCACCCATATTATTCCAAATTTCCAATTCTATACTTTAGTTATAAGTAGTATTCATAGCCAATTTATTTAGATATATAATCCGTGCATCTTGAAACTCAACGAATCATAAAATGATGGGCAATAATCTATTTTATGTATATTATGTTTAAAGTATTATTTTAGGTGACTTATTTTATTTTTTTTTAAACGGCATTATTATTTAACTAGTAAGAAGCTAAAAAGAAAGAAGATTACACGGTAATATTAGATGAAGATTTTGGATCACAAATCCAATTGAACTACTCGAGTTTAAAAACTATATTTCTATTAACAATCCATGAGTGCGAGAAAACCTTGATATCATTCAAAAGAATGTCTTTTCGAAAAAGTTTTAAGTCGAAGCAAACTCGATTTGTAGATCTCTAAATAACCCAATCCTAGTTTGAACTACTACATCGAAAGTGATTATTTGTTCGCTAGTTGATTGATTCAAAGAACAAGAAGATCGTTTGTTATCCACTACTAGTACTAGCATACCTCGTCGTTTGCTAAGAACGTATAGTGTGTGGAAGCTTAGAGGAATCATACTTGATCTGTGGTTTCGCGTGGTATATACACACGCGTATAAGAAGACGTGTTTACGGTTACCTTAAACGGTTGTACGTCGTGCTAAAGTACATGTTTTCTATCTGGTTAATTATTATGATTCTACACGTGATCATTTATTCCGCTGCGTACTCGTGTTAATTTAATTGTTAATTAGATCATAAAACCCAACAGTGGCATCACGAGCCATCGTGTAGAATTTTTAATTACAAGAAATTAAGTTGGACAAAATTAGAGTTTCATAATTAATTTTAATGCCCCGTTGGGGGGGGGGGGTTTTGTTAAAAAGATTTGATCTTGAAGGTTAATAAAATTAATTAGACGAGATTTAAGTTGTATGCAATTCTATATAAAACTTGATATATTAATTGTTAATTGTTTTAAGTTTCTGTTAATTGTTAATAAGGATCCATGATAAAATCATGCAAATTTATCATGGATTAATATTAGATATTGAGATCTTATTAATTGTTAATAGGATTTGTTTTAAATATGATTTAGTATTACACATAAATTAAATATTTTCCTTCACTGGTAAGATCCTTGATTCATGAATTCGGGAAGACCCTTATTATTGAATTAATGGGGCCTAAAAATAGTTAAAAGAAGTATGTGCTATGTGGTATTTATTTGTATAGGCTTACGCAATCGATTGTTTCGATGTATGTGGCCGGAGTTTATAGGACGAAGGAGCCTTATATGAATAAATGCATGTTTTATTATTAGATAATTAGGATCATATTTAATGTTTGCATGCCTTAATTGTTAAGTGTGTTTAAATAAATGTTATTTAAGTTAGTTGATGTTTATTGGTTTTATTTTAAGTTCTTGACTTGTGAGAAAATAAAAGAGTTTTCAAAACAAAAATAAACATGACTAATGATTATCGAAATAAGATTTATCATGGACTTATATTGCCAAAAAATCAAAATGGAATCCCGCTAACATCCGTGTAAAATCTTCATGATTAGACAAACAATTTTATATTCATAATGAGTTTAAATAAAGTTTAATTTTTATCAATGACGTAATTTGCAAAAGTACTATATAGTTGCAAGGATAAGGTTCGGGGAGACTCATCAAGACTTCGGTCTTGTAGATACCATTACCCTATAATACCTGACTACGTTGTAGTTTCCCCTTACCTTGTATACTATGTAGGAAGTCGCGAATGGTCTAGGGTTTGAATGTTTTTTAATCATTCTTTAATCTTTTCCCGCGATAAAAAGAAAATCTTTACATTTAAACACACGTTGAATCGTCAATTTTAAGGTATCACTATTTATGTATAAGATACAAGGATAATAGGTGATACCGTAATAATAACTTAATTGAGTAAAAGTTTTTATTAAAATAAATTACGAAGATGTAGCATTGCTTTCTTCGTACATATTTGACACGTTAAAATAAAATACCCTTTTTCAACTAAGTTTTGCCATCCAATTTATAAAGACACTTGTAGACTGCTCTTTACCTATGCGTGAGACGCATGTAGATTTGCAATCACAAGGTAATTATACGCTTTTCCGTGAGACGGTGAGTGTTACATAATTACTGTTTTAAAATTGGACGACTTAGCGTTGTGTGTGTTTGATGGATGAAACATTTGCTACTTAGATATTATAGTAATACAGTAAGTCCATAGGATTAGGAAATTGCAAAAGTTATGTGAATTATCAATCGTTGATTACCTTTTGAATACACCTCACTAGCAATCCACTGATGTGGTGGGGGTATTTCAAGTTTGAGTCCTAACCTTAGGAAAATTAAATTGTTTATTTAATTAAACATGAGGTAATGATTTTCTTCAGGAGTATTATCGAAAATACTAATCCTTGAACTTTATGTTTTTGTAGATGCACTACTGTTCAAAACATAAACCATTCGGCTTTCAGGTCGATGTATTGAAAAAGAAAAACTATCTGTAATAACTTCAATTACTGGTTTGCTCGACTTGAAGTTAGTCATGAAGTCGAGAAGAAATTGCATGTCATTGAACAGCCTTTTACCTCCTGCTCCGGAGGCAGGTGCTGAACCTAACATTATGCTCAGTGGACAGCTCTATAAGCTCATTCACTGAGATTTGCTTTCTTATGCTTGGAGTATGACTCCTGAACTACATAGAGCCGTTTGAATTGCACTATCCGTATGACATGATTCCAGGCGCTTATATCTATGGTTTAAGAAAACAAGCGGAGTGGAGAAGTTGACTTAATGCAAATCTTTCCATGCTTGCAACAAGAGGAGGGTAAATCAGTTGCTACTATTCCTTAAGATAAAAGGATATGTGGAGCAACTGGATCGGCTTGGTATATGCTACCACATGAAATCTCAGTAGAGCTTAATCCTTAACTGGCCTTATAAAGATTTGTGCGATTGTAAGAAATTACAATATCATAACATTGGGAATAACAATTGGTAAATTCATGCTATGCTTATTGAGGTATGGAGAAGGGTGTTACCTAAGAAGGCTGAAACACCACAAGTAATGATGATTAAAAGTGGTAAAATCCAGAAGGCCAATAAGAAATCGCTTAATGCAAAAGGCAAGAATAAGGTAATGGCAAGGGAAAGGATAAGAAGGTTTATATCCCCAAGCCCAACAACCGTTTAAAAAAAAAAAAAAAACAATTTTTTGTTTTTTATTTTTTTCTAAGCCTACTGCTAAGGAGCGCCCAGCTAAGGATGATGCCTGCCACCACTGTAAGGAGGTAGGACATTGGAAAAGGAACTGTCCTGTGTATCTTGCTGAGTTGCAGAAGAAAAGGAAGGCAAGTTGCTTATGGCCAGTTCCTTCGGGTATCTTCACAATAGAATTATTTCTTTCCTAATAATAACTCCTGGGTGTATGACACTGGTTGTGGTACTAACATATGTATTACAAAACAGGGATTTAGGATCGAAAGGAAGCTGAAACAAGGAGCTCTTTACTGTACGTGGGCAAGGTGTCCGAGCACAGTTAAAGCAATTGAAGTTTGACTTAGTTTTACCTAATGAGCCTTGTGATTTGTTTAGACAATTGTCATTATGCACCTACTATAACTAGAGGTGTAGTTTCAGTTTCTCGTTTGGTTACATGGATTGATTAATGTTTTAACGGATTGTGGATTTTCAGCTCAAGAACGGTGTTTTCTTATATTTTAATGCTTGTTTCCCGTAATGGTATTATGGAAATTGATACCATGATCTTGACCAAATGTTAATTCTATTTATAATGTAGCAATAAAAGATGTCAACATAACTGGACTCCGACTTATCAGTGGCACTGTCGTCTTGCTCATATAAACAAGAAACGTATTAAACAGCTGCAACAAGACGGGCTGTTAAAATCAACGGATGATGAATCTTTTGATAAATGCGAATCTTGTTTATCTGGCAAGATGACAAAGAAACCTTTCCTTCATAGTAACGAAAGGGCAAAAGATCTTCTTGGAATAATACATACTGATGTTTGTGGTCCACTTAGACATGTGTCTAGACAAGGTGCTAGCTACTTCATTACATTCACAGATGATTATAGCCGTTATGGTTATGTTTATCTTCTTAAACATAAACATGAGGTTTTTGAAACGTTCAAAGTGTTTAAAAATGAAGTTGAAAATCAACTCGGGAAGACCATTAAGGCAATACGATCAGATCGGGGTGGCGAATACATAAGCCAAGAGTTTAAAGATTATCTAAAAGCTAATGGAATTGTTCAACAGCTTACTCCTCCATACACACCACAACATAATGGAGTGTCTGAGAGGAGAAACCGTACTTTACTAGATATGGTGCGATCTATGATGAATCTTACAACTTTGCCTTTATCCTTTTGGGATTATGCTCTAGAGTCTGCAACACGCATTCTCAATATGGTTCCAACTAAGAAGGTTGACAAAACACCATATGAATTGTGGTATGGAAAAGTTCCAAACTTGTCTTACTTAAAGGTCTGGGGATGTGAGGCTCTTGTGAAGAGAGATACGCCTGACAAACTCGAACAAAGATCTGTTAAGTGTATCTTCATAGGATACCCAAAGGAAACAATGGGTTACTATTTCTATTTCCCACCTGAAAACAAAATTGTTGTTGCAAGGTATGCTGAATTCTTTGAGAAGCGTCTCATAAGTCAAGAAATCAGTGGGAGGGCGGTAGATCTTGATAAAATCAAGAAAAGAAGATTCAACACCTTCTGAAATCACTACAATATTTCCTCAAAGGTGATAGGGTTTTGAACCACCACAAGAGGAAGTGATTCCGATTCGTAGGTCCGAAAGACCACATCGAGCTCCAAACCGCTTATGTCTAAATGTAGAGGTGGAGGAGCATAGTCTAGGGGATCTTAATGAACCCACTAGCTATAAAGCTGCAATGTTAGATTCAGAATCTAATAAGTGGATCGATGCTATGAATGCAGAAATACAATCCATGATGGACAATATGGTATGGGTCCCGGTCGATCTTCCTCCTGGTTGTGAACATACATGTAAATGTGATCAAAGCTAGTCTTGCCTCAAATACTTTACGAGTTATTCACTTTCCAAAAGTAAATGCTTTGCACAGGTCTTGACTGAAATAGCAATAATTTGTCAATTGTCACCCATATTATTCCAAATTTCCAATTCTATACTTTAGTTATAAGTAGTATTCATAGCCAATTTATTTAGATATATAATCTGTGCATCTTGAAACTCAACGAATCCTAAAATGATGGGCAATAATCTATTTTATGTATATTATGTTTAAATTATTATTTTAGGTGACTCGTTCTTTTTTTTAAACGGCATTATTATTTAACTAGTAAAAAGCTAAAAAGAAAGAAGATTACACAGTAATATTAGATGAAGATTTTGGATCACAAATCCAATTGAACTACTCGAGTTTAAAAACTATATTTCTATTAACAATCCATGAGTGCGAGAAAACCTTGATATCATTCAAAAGAATGTCTTTTCGAAAAAGTTTTAAGTCGAAGCAAACTCGATTTGTAGATCTCTAAATAACCCAAGCCTAGTTTGAACTACTACATCGCAACAACTTTTTGATGAGTTGTTTAGGCTGACCACTTTAATTAAACCCCACCAAGTAACAACTTTTTGTTAAGTAATTTATTCCTAAATGAAATGATTAGATTTAACTTATTTTGTAATTATGTGCCTACCACAATTTTGAAATTCCTATTCTTTGTTACATGCATATAAAACAATCTTAATTTTATCCTCACATGGAATATATTATAGTTTTGATTGATTTCAAATTAAATTCAATGTTTTGAAGTATGAATCCATCTCTAAGTCCAAACCAAAACAACTAAGAACAATATTCTCCAATCATCCGACATGGAATCAATCAAGATTATGTATGTTTTGTCACTATCTTTACAAAGATACAGCCAGCTTTGCATGCAACAGCCAATCAAGCAACTTACAAACACAAACACTTGCATAATTCCACTATATAAACCAATAATCTCCTCCAAACATACACACTCACACTAAATCTTGTCATTTTCTTTTATCTACCATCTCAAACAAACTTTCATGGCTTTTCTACAAGAAAAGTTTCTCATTTCCTTTCTAGTTATCTTTAGCAGTTTATTGTTATCCGTTTCATCTCGTGGTCCGGTATATACGCCACCAACTGTGGAGCGACTAACCGACCGTTTCCCTCGGATTTCGTTTACCCAAGGGATGTCTACATTATATGGAGCATCAAATATTGTTATGAAAAGCAATGGATCATATGCTGATATCAGTTTAGACAAAACTACAGGTAAATGATAGAAACACTATAAAATTATTATTCAAGGTATTTCTAATCATAACTAATGAAACTATACTAGTTGTATGTGTGTGTATGGTTATAATTTTAATTCTTAGCTTCTTTTTCCGTTCAGGGTCTGGATTAATTTCAAAGAACAGATACTACCATGGATTCTTTAGTGCCGCAATAAAGCTTCCAGCCGGTTTTACTTCTGGAGTTGTACTTGCTTTCTATGTAAGTCCTATTCTTTTTAACTTACAAACATGTGCTTAACTCAACGGCTTAGAAGGTAAAGGTTAATCAGAAACGTGACGTTGTGAATCAGTTATTACCTGACTATATAGTTAGTTTTTAAATTGATCCTGATTAGTAACCTACTAAAATTATCTATAATGCTTAATTGGACACAACATATGCGAGTGTTTTCTCTAGGTTCATTGAGTGATATATCATAATATTATTTTTTTCTAACATGATTTCATCAATTAATTTTTGTGACATGCATGCATATGCATGTGCAGATGTCTAATGCAGATGTATTTCCACGTAACCATGATGAGGTCGACTTCGAGTTGCTTGGCTATTCGAAAAGAAGACAATGGGTTCTACAAACAAATATGTACGGAAATGGAAGTGTGCACACCGGAAGAGAAGAAAAAGTTTACCTCTGGTTTGATCCCACCCAAGACTTTCATCAATACACCATTCTTTGGAACAACCACCACATTGTGTAAGCTTTCTTATATCCAAACCTTGTTGATGCACCCCACTTGACTAAACTCAACCGTGCGTTTCTAATGAACTTTAACATAATCTTTTCAGGTTTCTAGTAGACAATATACCTGTAAGAGAGGTGATCCACAATCAAGCGATCTCATCTGTGTACCCATCGAAGCCAATGTCCCTATACACAACCATATGGGATGCTTCAGAGTGGGCAACAAATGGAGGAAAGTACCCTGTGAACTATAAGTACGCACCATTTGTAGCATCCTTGGGAGAACTAGAAATTACTGGCTGTTCAATGCAGAGATCAAACTCATCAACGGGTGTTGGATGTGTAAAGAATGCATCGGCTTCGAGCTTGGATCCTGTGGACGGTGAAGAGTATGCAAAGCTATCGAAACAACAGATGGATGGTTTGAATTGGGTAAGGAGTAAACATATGTATTACTCCTATTGTAAAGATACAGCAAGGTATAAAGTTATGCCAGCAGAGTGCAATGCTCAGTAATTCTTTTGTAAACATAGTAGGTTTCATTTTTTTTCATTCAAAGAATGAGGGTCATTGTTGGCACTTATGGAACAATTTCAAGATAGAGTTAACCATTGTATTCTTTTATTTATGCAAATTAACAAGCAAAATTTTATAATTTACAGATAGAATCTTCTAAGTTCCTTTGTGTTCCTTTTCAGTTCTATGGATTACGTTACTGAACCACGTTGAACATCTCCTTTGTCAATCTACGGTCCTGACCAGCACTGACAATGACTAGTACAGTATATTTTACGTCCTTTTGGCAAGTTTCAACTCGTGTAGGCGCAAATACTATATCTATCTACTATGTTGAGATCCTCAAAAATACAAGGGCAAAAAAAAAAAAAAAAATGGGTTAATCCTAACCACTCATTTTTTCATCATTCACTTTCCCATTTTTTTCTTAAAACTCAAATATCTAGCAAACGATAAATCGTTAAACGAAAAAAAATACACCATCGCGACGAGTATTTTTTTTTATGCTTGTCTATAGATGGGCACTTTATATATAATACATTCGACAAACTTTTTACGAATTTTTTTTTTCAAATCCAAAATCACAGAACTCAGAAAAAAAATCTCATGGGATTTTTTGAAATCACATGAGATTGTGATACAAATCTCATGTGATTTTTTCAGACGTGATTGGAAAAAAAAAGAAAAAAAGTTCGTCGAAAGTATCGCAACGAGTAATTTTTTATCTTTCTATAGAGGGCACCTTATATATACTTTTCCGACGAACTCTTTTTTTCGAATTTTTATTTCAATCACGACTGAAAAAGTCACAAATGAATTTGTATCACAAATGACATGTGATTTTTAAGAAATCACATGAGGTATTGTGATACAAATCACTGTGTTTTTTTCAGACGTGATTTTTTTCAGGGATGTGATTTTTTCGACAACTCTTTTACGAATTATTATTTTTCAATCACTCTTAAAAGAAACCACATGAGATTTGTATCACAAATCACATGTGATTTTGTGAAATCACATGAGATTGTGATACAAATCTCATGTGATTTTTTCAGACGTGATTGAAAAAAATCGGAAAAAAAGTTCGTCGAAAGTATCACAACGAGTATTTTTTTTATCTTTTTATAGGGGGCACTTCTATATACTTTCGACGAACTCTTTTTTCGAAAAAAAAATTTCAATCACGTCTGAAAAAATCACATGAGATTTGTATCATAATCACATGTGATTTTATGAAATCACAAGAGATTTTTCCAGACGTGGCTGAGAAAAAAAATTAAAAAAAAAGTTCGTCGAAAGTATATAGAAGTGCCCCTCTATAGAAAGATGATTTAATTCTCGTCGCGATGGTATGTTTCGTTTTGCGTAACGATTAACGGTTTGTGAGATATTTAATTTTTAAAAAATAAGGTGAAAGTGGGTTTTTTAATTAAATTAAAATAAGAATTAATCTAAACCATTAGATGAAAATAAAATGGATGGATAAGATGAAGCGGTTTGTTCTTTTTTTTGACCATGTTCCTTATGGAACTTTTCTCATCTACTATACTTGTGTTGTCCAGCGAGCTGAGGTTCTGCCAGTCGCCTCAAGCCTTCAAGTTTTGGGGTAATTGGCGCATATAGGAGTTTTTGGTACTCATTTTGTTAAATGCTTGATACGACAACATTTGATTGTGAGCTTTAGATCGAAATCAAATTTTGGCCTTTACATATATGCACATACCAAAATATATAAGAATTAACATGAGATATAATGTCGTATATATCTTATACATAATTTACAAATTACAACCAACAAGCACTACAACATTAACCACTATCCTCAGCGACAAATCCGTTGTATCCCGGGCGACTTGTCGCTAAGGATAGGTTTCCCGGGCGACATGTTGCCCGGGATATGTCGAACGGAAAAGCTCAAAGGGGATACGTTCCCGGGCGACACCGTCAGGCCCACATAGTTTAAGTCAAACAAATAATTGTCACGGTGGAGGGTTTTCTCGGACGACATGTCACCCGAGATACTAATTTTATAAAATGACTAATTAATATCGATGCTTGATTAATTAGTTAGTTACGAAGAATCCCGAGCGACACGTCGCCCGGGAAAATATTCCAAATAAATTGACTATTCAACGTTAGCAATATTTTTTTGTCGTTTAGTGGTATCTTTCCCGGGCGACATGTCGCCCGGGATAGGTTTTTAATATTTTTTTCCAACTTTCCCGGGAGACATGTCGCCCGGGATAACCTTTTAATAAATTTTTATTTTAACTTATCCCGGGCGACACTGCAATTTTTTTTGGTACTGCCTGCACAGCAGGCTTATTTTCAGATTTTTTCGGGAAAAAATCTACTAATACTTAAACCTGTATAAACCAATATATAATCTACCCAAATACATTACAACTTGTACCAAAACACAATACGATCAACGCATTTGATATAATAAATCTAAATACGTCCAAAATCCGAATAAACACAATATAGTCTACCAAACGGGTGACGAAGTCACTAAACTTGCATTATCCGCAAGATACAAGTCAATATTCACCAAGATAACAAGTTCTAAACGTACGGGGAAACAAATATTCACATAAGGGTCGCCAATATACACTTAAGACACAAAATAGCCTATACTTACCCAACATCTCCTAACTATCGTCCTCATCCTCCCTATTCTCGACGCCGTCCTCATCATCTCCCAGCTCATCATCCCCGCACCCGCCACTCCCGCTGCCACTACCTATCTCAGGCTGTGACTCAAGCTGCGTAAGCATCTAGGAAAACTTGTCATCACTCCTAAATAACTTCATGAACATGTTCACCTATTTCGTTAGCACATTCTCTCTCTTTTTGAGCTTAGAGACATCAGAAGAGTGCGTGCATGGAGGCGGGGGCGGAATGACCGTGCCCTGTCCCTGCAAAACCTTACCAACACCGAGAATGTGCCCCAGCTGCTTGCCCTCGCGAACAATGGCCATGATCTCATCCTCGGTGTAGGGCACACCCGTCTCGATGTTAGAGCCTAGACCTTGTAGCCTCACCATCTCATCCTATGTAATCACAAAAACACAAGATAGTTAATATATTAGTCGGGTTACTACATTACTTCTCGACAAATCATTAAAGTGCGTATTTTGAAACATAACTTACATATAGAGCTTTATCCTCAGGGTTCAAGAATACGCCGCCAACAGTATGTGTCAAGAAGAAGGTATGAATCAGCGACGGGTACTCTCTAGTAGCTGAGCTCTCCATTTGCACATACACACGTATATAAGATGAAACAAATTAAAAATGACAAATCACAACACACCAAAGCGTTGGTTAATATATATATATATATATATGCGTGTGTGTGCGTGTGTGTGTGTATGTGTGTGTGTGTGTGTGTATGTGTGTGTATGTGTGTGTGTGTTATGCGTTTAATTACACATACCTTTCACCATTAAAATCAGACTTAAATGACCAAAAACGTACCAAAAATACATTGTATTTGTATATTTTTACTTATTTTGTGCAGGAAACGGATATCCGACAAAAGGACGAAAAATCAGGCAAAAACAGACAAAACCGAGCACGGAATGGAAAAGCATGGAAAACACAAAGTCAAATCGAATCCAAAGTCAACAAAAGTCAAAGTCAACCCCGACAAAGTCAAATCCAAGAAGTTATCAAGTCAAAGAAAATACAACTTTAGGGATCAAATTTGCCTAATCCTAAAGTTGTATAACAAGGATAAAAACTACAAGGACTAAAGTTGTAATCATGCATATATAACTTTAGGGGGCCATTTCTGCCAAACCCCTAAAGTTATATAGCAAAAAGACCATGCGTGTAATGGCCCATATAACTATCAAGGGCCATTTGTGCCAAAGTTTCAAACTGTTATAACCCTAAGGGACGAATTGTGAAAAATACACATATACACTCAAGGAGTCTTTTTGCCAAGTACCCAAACTCACTATCAAACAGACCATTAACCAAATTTCCTGCCCAAACA
>BQNB010010495.1:0-34048 GCA_026074375.1 Tanacetum coccineum | reverse complement strand
ATATTAAAAGATGCAGATTTTTTAGTCACTTTGTTAAGATTGAAGGACTAATTTGTAACCTTAAAAGCAATAAAAAAATGGAAAAAGATCCTCTCATGTTCAAATGAACATGAGAGGTAATGTTGTGCCTTATAAGATTGTACATTTGAATTAAATAATCAAAAGTACAATCATACAAAACACAACATTACCTCTCATGTTAATTTGAATCCTAAAAAAATAATGCTGGCAAGACTTGAACTAGGGATAATTATCTTGAGCAAATTGCAACATTTTAAGCTAGGCTAGCTCAAATTTTGTTTTTAATGTTCATCTTATATATTTAATATTAAGATTATGCCGAAAAGACAAACAGAACACTATTTGGTGATACACGTACTAGTTATGTACTTTTTCTTTGTGAGAAAAAATGCCAGCTTTACATGTTTATCTAGAAAAAAAAACTGACCCATTTATACAAAAACTCACTTCGAAAGTACGTTTAGGTGGTAAACATATCCGGATCTACAAAAAATATTTATTACTTCGTTAACTTATTTAGAGCTTAATTAGGAGGGGGGTTGCTTATTAGATAAAGTCAGATGAAATAAGCATGTGAACTAAATCTAAAAAGAAGTTTTGATAAAAAAGTATGTATTTATTTACCTTATGAAACTTAAGTTTTGATTTTATTTTTTTTGGTAACCATGGTTTCCGACACATTGGCCGACTAATCCACGGAGTTTGAACCCACCGTCGCACAAACTCAAACCAGGTAAAACTTTTCTTTTTCAGGAGGTTGACGTGACCACTTCAAGGTTGTTTGTACCTAGGAGGAATTGAACTCGAGACCTCACACATTTTAGAGTGATAACCATAAGCCCTTTGGCCACTAGGTCATCCTTGAGTGGTTACTTAAGTTTGATTTTTGTTATACATTGTAGTTGGGAAGTCACATAAGGTGAGGTTTAGCAATGGAAGACATAATATCAAAGGGCTATTAGTTATGCAGAGTCAGATATATGGGGTCTAGCTAAATTGCTAACTAATGGAGGTGAAAGTGTATATATACTCAAACGAATACAGAGTAGTACTAATTATTTGATAGAAAGATGGAAGAGGAAAACCGTATTACCGCATTATGATGTTCCCGCTGAAGTTCCAACGCTTTCTCAAGTCTCGTGACAATCTCATCAATATTTGGACTTTCGGATCGCTCTTCATTCAAGCAGTCATACGCTATATCCGCGAAAATGTTAAACGATTGAGAGTCCATTTGATTCCATAGGTCCCAATCAATTATTTCATTGAGTTTCTTCTCCCTATAATGGGTAACGGCTACCGAAGCCAAGTACATATTATCTTGATCGTCGTTGATTACTGCTTTCCTACTGCAGAGTAGTTCAAACATTACTATCCCAAAGGAGTACATGTCTGACTTGTGGTGTGCACTTTTTGTCTCTAAATATGTTTGGTCAGTATACCCCATCGTGAACGAAACATTATCGGTATCGTAAGAAAGATGCCTTTGAGATGCTTTAACCTTCATGGAAAGTCTAAATTTAGATAACTTGGGTTCCCAGTTATCATTTAATAGAACCGTCTCACTGTCGATGTTACAGTGTAACACGCTAAAATCACGTTGCTCGTCATAATGAATGTAACTCAATGCATGGGCAAGACCGACAGAAATCTCCAATCTTCGCACCCATGTCAACCGCTTCGAGTAAGTTAGATAGTTTTCAAGACTTCCCTTGGTCTCACGCTTGATAATGATGATCTTCTCATCATTCTCATCACAAAAGCCAACAAGAGAAACCAGATTTTTATGCTTGAGACTAGAAAGCATGGAAATCTCCTTCCAAAACTGTTGTTCAGTTTCATCATCTCTTTCTTTATTCAACCTTAGAGCGTCGATTTCAATCAGCTCACCGGGCCACAAGAGCTCTCCCGCGTAAGCATTTCCGAAATCTGCATCTTCTTGGATGATGTTTTCTTCATCAAAGTTGTTGGTGGCTGCTAGTATATCTTCAAGGGGGATTTTGAGGTGAGCAAGGTGGTGGTAATTGGGTGAAGACATTATTAAGTTTGTGTTTATTAAGTAAATGTGTGAGTTAAAAAAGGTGTTTGGGTTACGGAAGGATGTGAAGGAAGAAAGACTATGTATTCAAATATTCAATGAATACCAGCTGATGAGACGTGTGTATTATAAAGGCAAACTCTGCACCTACCCGTCTGTATCCATAACAACCCTACTAAAACTAAACAACGATTTCTTTTGTACTTTAATGGGTTATTTTGTTAACGTTTTTACATATGTAATCAAAGTTGTATTTCAAATTACTTTGTATTTGAGTTTTTCTTTTTTTTCATACAGGTACCTACAATCAACACTTCAACGTCCTTAAAATGTTTCCAAATTTAACTTCGCTGGTTGAATGGTCCCAAAATTAAGCCAAATATAAGCTAAAATGAAAATGGTTAATATATATTTTATTTATGGCCAAAATGTATTTTAGTACCTTAAAATTTGGTTAACCGGATCTTCTATTACCCCAAAGTATAAAAGGTGTATATCATAAGTTAGGGTAGTTCTTATATCATAGTACCTCATAGTTGGTAATCTGGTCCACGTAGTACCCTACCCCTAATTAACTAAGTCACATGATTTTCACATGGTTATTATCGTTGGTTTTTTAACGGAAGTGTTTCGGCCATTAAGTAGCTCACGTGACCCTTTCCACTTTACTTCTATGTACACGTTTTTCTTTTTTTCTTCAAAAAATTTTACTCACGTCAAAATATTATCTTCAAAAAACTCACATATTTGAATCCTTACATTGATACTCTATCACAATTATTCCTTTATCATAATAAGTGGTCAATTTTCATGATAAGATTACAATCGAGATAAGATCAAAAACTACATAATGATTGTATTGCAATTGGTATTTCGTTCATTAATATCAGTAGGTCATGATGAGCATGGGTCTAGAACCGGTGGAACTGGAACCGGAACCGATAGATCCGAGAACTAAAATTTTGAGAAAAGTAGGAACCGAGAACTGAACCAAAAATATATTTCGGTTCCGGTTCTAGTTCCAGTTCTGGTTCCGGTTCTTTGGTTCTACCGGAATAGGAACCGATTTTCTAGAAGCAAAAAAAAAACTCATGCACTAATGAGTTAAGCTAATAAAAAGCACAAAAAATTATTTTTTAAGCATTTGCAATAACTTTTGTTAAAAGCAATAACATTTAACAACTAAAGCATAAGTTCAAATAAACAATCATTCTATAGTTCACACGTTCAATAACTGCATAAAAATCCGAAAAACAAAATAAAATAACTTCAAATTTTGTCCAACAAAATAACTAGAACCATTTATATTTTCACTGTTTGTTTCTCTTTATCTCTTCCGGTTAGTTTCTCTAATTATTCTTCCATATCTTTCACAATCGCATCGTCTTTAATAAAGTCTTTAACATCATCCCAGCATTCTACTTTCAAACGATTTGTAATGGGTACAATGATCTTGGTATTTGCTCCTACTTGTAATGCACAACATGCCACAACTTCTGACGCACAAGGACATATTTAAGGTCGTGAAGCAACTAGCATAATAAATACGAATGCAAATAAAAATCAAATATATAACTTACCTTCATTGTTTTGATAATGATGATAGTTTTTTATGTTTTAATGGACTAAAGCTTAGGGTTTAAGCTATTTAGCTATTTTTTTTAAGTAGGCTATTAGGTTTTTTTATGGTACGTATAATTTAAGTAAGAAAAAAATGACATAATTATAGAATATTTGGGTATTCGGTTCCGGAACTGAGAACCAGTGGAACCGAACCGAACCGATCCAAGAACCGAAAAATCTCAAACTCAAGAACCTAAACCGAAACCTACGGTTCTGGTTCCGGTTCGGTTCTTCTTGGTTCCGGTTCGGTTCTTGGTTCCGATCCGGTTCTTTGGTTCTTTTGCTCATCCCTAGGTCATGATGCACTCATTTTGGCTTGCTATATGAATATATAAAACTGAACATCAACAAGCTTAAACAAGAGTATTGCATGTCAATAACAAGGTCAATTCCATAACTTAATGGATTAAAGTACATAAAACAATTTATATATATAGCATGCTAAAGGAAAACTGATGTTTCTTTTAAGACTCAATTCAAACCATGATAACTTGAGTACTTATTCATAAAATTGAACATAACTCAAGTACTGATTGATAAAATAAAACATATAACATACTTAATTTAAACTACAGGAGCATCAGGTTTGGAAGAGCATGATTTTTTATTATGGTCTGTTGAATTGCATATACCAAAATGCATGTTTCTTTCATGACGGGGAGAGCTTAGTCTTTGATTTTTTTCGGTTCAAACTTCCTTTTCCTTCTCGCTTTTCGCGCTTTACCTGCCAGTTGCGTTTTGAGAGAGGTGGAATAAATTCCGCGCGCTAGGGCCACTATTGTCCGAACGAACTCCTCACTTCCAACAACTTCAATTGGATAATTGTACGCAACAATAAACTTATCCTTTGAATAGCATTTGTCTACAAAATCAAACGGATCTCTCGCTCTGCTCTTAATTGCTGCACTTGCATGACAACATGGAATACCAGCAAACTTCCATTCCCCACAACTACATGTTCTATTACCAATATGGACACAATGTCCCAAAGTGGGTAAATGAATTCTAAGAGAAAGACGTTATAAAAAAGAGAAAAAAAAGTCACGTGAGCTACTTAATGGACCAAACACTTCCCTTAAAGTAACTAACAATAATAACCATGTGAAAATAAAGTGAGTTAATTAATTAGGGTTAGGGTACTACATAGACTATATTACCAACTATGAGGTATTATGACATACCTTTTATACTTTGGGGTAGTAGGAGATCTTGTTAGCCAAATTTAAGGTACTAAAATACATTTTGGCTTTTATTTATTGAAGCGACAAGTGTTGACTTCTACATTTATAATCATAATTAAGGGTGATAGGGTGGTGATTAAGCTTACCATAGTTATTATTATATACAAAGCATTTAATGAACTCATAATGTTCATATTTATACATATCTGGCGATTATATTTATAGAAAATGTTCTGCATATGGAATGATTGATGTTAATTAAATGGTGAATTTTCAAGTATGGTAAGCTTAATCACCACCCATAGGGTGGTGGTTTAGCAAAACCCTATGGGTGTTGTTTAAGCTTATCATAATTAAAAAACATGTCCACACATAAACTCGCTTATATTAATACATACTTTAATCAAGCTCATTTAACTTAATTATTATCTCCGTCTCACAATAAATGTCCAGTTTGACTTTTCAGAGTCAAACTAGTTTAACTTTGACCTTAAATATTTTTGTGTTTGCTATATAATACTTGATGCAAAATATATGAATGAATAGGGTTTTAAGTGTATTTTTATTAATATGATTTTCTTCAAGTATTATATAACAAAAAGAAATATATTTAACGTCAAAGTTGAACCAGTTTGACTCTGAAAAGTCAAACTGGACACTTATTGTGGTACGGAGGAAGTATATGTATTATAATCATGTATTTTGGAAATATGTATAATTAAGGAATGCTTAAACAACACGTTGTTAGCAAAATCCTAAAATAAAAAAGAGTAAAAGACACGATCAACATTCAACACTAATAAATTTAAAGATGCATGGCATCCAATGAGAATAGTTGCATGTTAGCTTATTCTGTTAGTCTTTTTATTTGCTATGTTTGGGGGAAAATAACTAGCATTTTCTTGAATTGAGGTATCAACATGAATTAAATACCACAAAAGTACAATTCAAGCTCATGAAGTGAGTACATTGGCTAAAAAGGCTCCGCTGCATTTAGTCAAACTAGAATGGGTTGCGTATGAATCTAAGAAAGGGAAAAAGTCAGAGGCCAATACAAAAGAGAATTGTTACATCCACAAAATAACTTCCACAAAATTTCCACAAAATAACATGTATCCAATCAAAATCTTTTTGGTCAGCATCCCTCAATACAAAAACATGTGAACAGATTTTCCTAATCACTTGTTAATTGGCCAGCTAGCAACTGGATATTATAATTAATCATCAGACATGTGTCATAATTAGATGCTAATCTGTTTTTTATAACAACTGTAAAGACCTAACCCTTCTTTTGTGATTCATGAAAAGATAAAAAATGAGTATCGAGACAGTTCATATCTTATAAACCTTGTGAAAAAACAATAACGTCAGAACTGGTTTAGGTCTCTGTAGACATTATTTAAATGTTTCAATTGTAGATACCTGTATAATATTCACAAGAGAACCAATTCTTCCCTAGACATGTCAATACTTCTAATGTTGTATTTAAATGATCGTAGATCTTGTTTAGTTGTTTATTAAATTAAGCGTTTATCATGACTTCATTAAAAAATATTAAAACACATCCAAACTCGTCAGCCATGATTTATTTTCATTACTAAATTCATAGATGCCTGTCATGATAAAACATGGCATTTAAAAGTATTTGTTTCAACTATGTTGATGAGTCCTTCATGATTTATCTTTTCTTCTAAAGTCTATAGATTCAGTAACATTCATTTCAGGTCATTTTGTGTGACAGTCGTTGAGTTTACTAAACCCTCCTTGCGTGCTCAACGAAAGATCTACCGCAAGATGGAGCTCGTCTCTTTGCTCTCACTTTGACCCGAAAGATTATAGGCCGGCTTGATCGCAGTTAGATTATTATGATTACATGGCCTCATATTATAATCGTAAAATGTGAAAAGGGCTATATGCAATTGATTGTAAAACTTTGCAACCAATTTCAAGACGCTAAATTTCAACAGTAATATATACCACAAATAAGTTTCAACACTAATATATATACCACATATACACTTAAACAGTACTAGTGGTAATGGAAGATTCTAAATTATAGGGTATTTTGTATGAATTGGATCTCGCTCCATGGTAAAGACAAGCTGCGTCAAATGAGCGATATGAACCCTGTGCGAAAATGTATTGAAGTACACATGAATATTTTAAGCTAATAGAGTTCCTTTTAACCCTAGTGAGTGCCGCATGTAATTCTTTACCACAAACAAGCTATCACATATCGAGGAACTCCATCTTCAGACACAAAAAATTTGACCACAAGCGTGTGGACTCCTTGCAATTTACACTTGATTTAACGTTTCATCCATGGCATTGAAAACCGGGTCTCTAATCGACCCGGTCGAGTCATTGGGTTACCGGTTCAACCATCGAGTCAACCCGGTCTTTAAAAAAAATTATATATATTTGTACAATGATAAAAACAAGTATATAATTAATCCATATATTTAGCATAAAAAACATTTACTAACCAATATAAATGGAAAAATAAAATTAAGTCACAAATATATATAGTTAACTCACTTTATTTGCAAAAAACATAGAAAAAAACCCGGCCGGGTCTCGAGAACCGGGTTGAGCCGGGTCACTTCAAACTCGGCGGATCTAACCGGGTTTCGAAAATATGAAATTCGATTTAATTTGACCCGTTTTTTAAACCGGAATCGGTTGAACCGGACGGGTCAAACCAGGTTTCAAAACATTGGTTCCATCACCTTCATTGCTATGGAAAAAGTTGAGATTCTTGATGTAAAAACATGGTAAAAATGTACTTCTCATGTAAATCACCATACAAGAATAAATTATCAACATTCAATTGAAACAAACACCGGTGGTTATGCACAACAAGACTAATAATACATATAACAGTAACCACTTTAATTATAGGACTAAAAGTCCCCTCATAATCAATTCCTTCCCTCTGACTATACTCCTTGGCAACAAGCCTAGTCTTATACCTTTCAATTTCACTTGATGACTTGCACTTAATTTTAAACAACTATTTACAACCAAAGTCTTTTTATTAATAGGAAAATCAGTTAAAACCCATGTATTATTCCTAACACATCTTTCATTTTATTATTCCTGGCATCAACCTAGTTCTTATATCGAGTAAACTCAAGATAAGTCTTAGGTTCAACAGAGTTATGAAGATCGGTAGCAAAACAGAAGTTTAATGTAAACCGATTAGAATAATTAACATGTGTTTTAATACCATACTTCTTTTTGCTAGGAAGAACAAAGTCATTAAAATTAGAAGGAAGGTTTCTTACTCTCGTTGACTTCTGTTAGGAATTTTGTAATAGTTAGTTACTACTAGTAGGTATGTAGTTCCTACTGGTAGAGTAAAAGTTCCTGCTGGTAGGTATGTAGTTCCTACTGGTAAGGATAATGTTATAGTTAGTGCTGGCAGTACAAAAGTTATTCCTGCTGGTAGAACAATATTAGTCCTGGTAGTATTATGCTTACTCCGGGTTGTTAGTAAAGTTAGCTAGTAATAGGGATATGCATGAGATATCCTAGGAAGTGATAACACTTATCACTTTAGCTTTTAGTTAGGGTTTCATGGGTATTTAAAAAACTTACGGCTTTAATGAATGTAACTGATTGATTCATTAGAAAAACACGTTTATTATCAATAGAAAAGATCCATAGAGGATCATTGTTGTAGTCATTCTTTAACTCTGTTGTTTATATTCCCGCCTTAGACAACATGTCATTTGGATGGTAAAAGTTTGGTTTAAAACCAACTTTAACCACCCCAAAACCAACCTTAACTTCAATTAAGTATCTAGCCAAAAGTTAACCAAATACATTTGGTCACATACAATTCCTCTGTTGTTTTTGCTTTGTTCTGTTGTGCCTAGAAACAAAGTGTTCTCTTCTAGAATTATCTCGATAAGGATTTCGAGCAACCCAGGCACCTATAGGTCGAAATAGTTTATACGAAAAGTGAACTCAACAAGACTTTAGTAAGATATCCAGAATTATAACTACACCCTACCCAATTTCCTAACAAACATATATTATATTCTGTGATAATCAGGTTGTAATACGTGAAGTGATATGACAACGAACTTTGGAAAACCTTGATAAGTTTGAAGGCATGATTTTAAACGAAGGCATAAAAGATGCATTTTCATTGGCGACTTAAAAGGTTGTAAACGGATAGAGTACCCTATGCCAAAGTTGTGGAGGATTAAGAGTGGAAAAGCAATCAGACGAAAGAGAAAAATGGGAGAACGGTGACTACATATGCAGAGGACACATATTGAATGGTATGACTGACCCTCTCTTTGATATATATCAGAATG
Organism: Tanacetum coccineum; assembly: GCA_026074375.1. NCBI lineage: Eukaryota > Viridiplantae > Streptophyta > Magnoliopsida > Asterales > Asteraceae > Tanacetum > Tanacetum coccineum. The sequence goes on along the minus strand of BQNB010010495.1, from coordinate 24,857 downwards.
TTGAATCGGCAAAAGAGTTGTGGGATTCTCTTGAATCTAAGCACATGGCAGAGGATGCTTCGAGTAAGAAGTTCCTTGTAAGTAATTTCAATAACTACAAAATGGTTAATTCTAGGCCTGTCATGGAACAATTCAATGAACTCATTAGAATCCTTGTACAATACACACAACATGGCTTGAAAATGGATGAGTCCCATAAGTGTTTCAGAAGAGTGGATAGACGAAGTTTCCCTCCTCCTGGAAGGATTTCAAACATACTTTGAAACATGGGAAAGACGATCTGTCTTTGGTTCAACTTGGTACTCATTTGCACATATAGGAGTCTCTAAGGGCGTAAGAAAGTGACAAGGGCAAAGGAAAAGAAGTTGGTGGACCCTCGGTGAACATGATGGAAGAGGGTGGAAAGAATAAAAACAACAAACAAAATAAAGGAAAGAAACGTAGTTTCAAGGAGAACAACAGTAGTTTTGGTTCCAACAAGAAACCTAAATTGGAATGTGGCAAGACTGGTCACTTTAAGAGGGATTGCCGTAGTGGAAACAAGAAAAACAACGCAAGTGCTAGTGGTTCGGGAAAGGGGTCTAAGGACCAATCACAAGACCAAGGTCAGAATTTAGTACATGTTTGGAACAGATTTGTTAAATATTCTGTTTCGCTAAGTTCTAAATCATTTTATGTGCAGGTTGATGCAATTACGTGGTGGATTGATTTTGGTGCCACAACTCATGTTTGTAAAGATCGTTGCTGGTTTAAGACATACGAACCGATGGAAGACGGATCTGTCCTTTACATGGGTGATGATCATTTCGCTCCTGTTCATGGAAAAGGAAGTATTGTGTTAGAATTCAGTTATGGAATATCAATTACTTTGTTTAATGTGTTGTATGTACCTAAACTTCGTAAGAATTTAATTTATGTTCATGTATCAAATAAATATGGATACAAACAGGTGTATGAATCCGATAAGTATATCTTATCAAAGTCTGGTGTGTTTGTAAGATTGGGTTATTATAACAATGGAATGTTTATGTTAAATTTGAATAAAGTTTCTAATGATTCTGGTTCTGTTTATATGCCTTCTTCTACTGTTGTTAATTCCTTATTATGGCATGCTCGTTTAAGACATGTGCACTATAAAATAATGCTTGAAATGTTAAAAGATGATTTAATTCCTGCTATTGATGAAAATCCTGAAAATGTACTACTTGTATGTTAACAAAAATCACTAGACAACCATTTAAAAGTATAACAAGGAAATCTGTCATATTTGAATTAATACATAGTGATTTGTGCGATTTTCATGCAACACCATCTTAAGGGAATAAAAAGTATGTCATAACTTTTATAGATGATGCCTCTAGGTTTTGCTATATTTACTTGCCACATGCAAGAGATGAAGTCCTAGATAAATTTAGAATTTATAAACCAGAAAATTGCAACAAAATGAATTAATTAAAACTTTGCGCACGGATAGAGGTTGTGAATATTATGATCCTGTATTTCTCAAATATGTAGGAATCATTCATGAAACTACATCTCCTTACACACCACAACAAAATGGAGTGGTTGAAAGGAAAAATAAAGCTCTTAAAGAAATGGTTAATTCCATGTTATCTTGCTCGGGTTTCAGTGATGGGTTCTGGGGGGAAACCATATTAATGGCTTGCTATTTATTCAATAGGGTTCCAAATAAAAGGAACAAGACTACCCCATATGAACCTTGGTATAAGAAATGACCTAACTTGTCGTTTTTGCGGTTGTAGGGCCATTGTTAGGCAAAAAGGAAAACTTTGGGTGAAAAAGGTATTGACTCCATCTTTGTTGGATATGATGAGCATTCCAAGACATATAGGATTTATTTTATTAAATCTAATGACTCTGTTTCTATTAATTCAATTATAGAATCAAGAGATGTAATCTTATATGAGAATCGTTTCTCTTCAATACCTAGGCCAAAGGATATTATACCAAATTCTGATAAATCTCAAAGGGATGATCATTCAAATGATGTACCAAGTGAGACTCCCGAACCTCGTAGAGGTAAAAGAGCTAGAAAAGCAAAATCATATGGTTCTGATTTTCAACTATATCTAGTTGAGGGATCAAGAGATCAAATTGGATCACAATACTCTTACTGCTATAGTATTGAGGATGATCATAAAACCTATAACGAAGCTATGCAATCTCGAGATGTTGCTTTCTTTTTTAAAAAGAAGAAATTGATGATGAGATTGGTTCGATTATGGAAAATTATACATGGGTCTTGTCTAATTTACCTCGAGGTTGCAAACCTTTAGGTTGCATATGGATCTTCAAAAGGAAGATGAATGACGATGGAACAATTGACATGTTTAAAGCTCGATTGGTAATCTAAGGCTTGAGACAAAAGGAAGGGATCAACTATTTTGATACATACGCACTAGTTGCTCGTATTACTACAATTAGATTGTTGTTTGGTTTAGCAGCTTTCCACAATCTAGTGATCCATCAAATAGATGTCAAAACAACATTTTTAAATGGTGATTTGGAAGAAGAAGTGTATATGAAGCAATCGGAAGGATTTGTTATGCCAAGTAATGAGCATAAGGTGTGTAAGCTGGTTAAGGCATTATATGGGCTAGAACAAGCACCTAAGTAGTGGCATCAAAAGTTTGATGAGATTGTGTTATCAAGTGGTTTTCTTCTAAATCAATCTGACAAATGTGTATATAGCAAATTTGATGACTCCGGTAAAGATGTTATAATATGTCTATATATTGATGACATGTTGATTTTTGGCACTGACTAAAATCAAGTTGATAAAACTAAGAAGTTTTTGTCATCAAAGTTTTCAATGAAAGATATGGGAGAAGCAGATGTTATTCTTGGTATTAAGATTAAACGTGAAAATAAAGGGATTGTAATTACACAATCTCACTATATTGAGAAATACTCAAGAAATTTAATCGTGAAGATTGTTCTCCTGTGAGTACTCTTATGGATCCGGTCAAAAAGCTTAAGCCAAATACAGGTAAACATGTGGATCAGCTCGAATACTCAAGAGCTATTGGCTGTTTGATGTATGCTATGACGAGCACTAGACCTGATATTGCTTATGCAGTTTGTAGTTTGGTAGTATGAAGCAGGTTTACTAGAAATTTCCTTAGTAGACAGCATTTTTTTCAACATTGACATGTAATAACGAGGGTATATAAGTACTTGAAGGGTACTTTGAATTATGGTTTATCATATGTTGGATATCCTTCGATGTTATACGGTTATTCAAATGCTAGATGGATAAATCATGTTGAAGATTCATCTTCTACTAGTGGATCGGTGTTCTTGCTTGGAGGAGTTGCGATTTCATGGGATTCCAAGAAGCAAACATGCATAACTAGTTCTACTATGGAATCTGATTTTGTAGCATTGGCTGCTGCTGGTAAAGAAGTAGAATGGCTAAGAAACTTGATACATGAGATTTCAACACGACTGAAACCAATAACACCAACTTTTATCTATTATGATAGTGCTGTCACATTGGTTAGAGCTTATAATCAAATATACAATGGCAAGTCTAGAAACTTGGGTGTTAGACATGGTATGAATATGGAGCTAATCATGAATGGTGTGGTATCTATTGAGTTTGTTCGGTCACAAAATAATTTAGATGACCACTTGACGAAGGGTTTAGCTAGGGACTTAGTAGTTAAGTTAGTGATAGGGATGGGATTAAAGTCCATATAAATCTATTACCGATGAGATACCCAATTCCCTTCTAATACAACATTAGAAACTGTATTCAATGTGGAAAGCTCATAGTTAGACATTGGAACACGTGTGTTTATCTTCTCGAGGTATGTGTTCATACCTGCAAGTGATGGTTAGGTTGAAGTTTATATTCTTAATGGTTCTTTTGAAAAATTGCAAATGCAGGTGCAAGACTAAAAGAACCACCTATGTAAACATGAAGTTTTGCCGCTTTAAAAAGCTTGGACTTGGCTTCCTATATGTTCATTAATGGATTAGGACGCATGGCTTGTAATAGTGTCAAGTTATGAACAATAGAGTGTTGTAGAAACTTATGTGTATAGTATCTTCACGTATTTAAATGACTTGACGGGTTCAATTATTACGACACCCTGATTCTCGAATATTTGGAATGCGTATTATACTAAGATGAAAATTCAATCGCAAGATATTTTTAATTATGCATTTGTTTGTTTCATTATGTTTGTTTTAACATACTTCGTTATATCTTTATATATATTTAGTTTAATACAAGGATTACACTAAAGGGGGGTTTTGTTGGTGATTTTAGTGTCATTCGGACCGTTTTAGGTAAGGACAAGTTACTAGAGACCTTGAGAGTTCATCATTCGGCTTTCTAGGATATGAGTTAGGGAGAAGTGTCACACCCGCAGCGGAACAAACACGAGGGTAACGTCCATGGATATCATCAAACACAATTATGTACAAATGGAGAAACACTAAATGCACAACTAAGTAATAAAAGACACAATGTGTCATGACAATAACGATATACCAAAAGAGACGATTTGTATTAATGAAAGAGGGGTCTCAACGAATACAAGAACTATATCTCACGATCCTAATAATTCAAATAACTTTACGATACAAAATCCATGCAATAAACATAACAATCAGGAGCGAAACCCTTTTTTTTTTTTTTCCCAAAATGCAATCCTAGCAGTCGCTCTAGCCACTTCTCTTAACCTCAATATTCTCATGACGCTCACCTGATGAAAATGATGTTAAAAACGTCATACACACGGTTGTGAGAGTCATAGGTTTAAAAACTCACATTATAAACCTTTCAAATCCTATTACTGTGATTGTCAAAATATATTGGACAATTATGCATATATAAACTTATGCTAACATGCCAAACCGCAATATCGCCATATAACCAACCAGACATATATGGGTAGGCGTACCCTCCGGATCCCTCTACGTTATTACGCCCTAAAGTCTATATCAGATGAAACTTATATTTAGGCCTGGACCCAAACCAATTTACTAAGTTTGATCAATCTCAAATTAACGATCGTGAGATGATCTGCCCCACTATTATATGATCCTCATATCACAACTAAATATCATGCAACAACAAGGCACTAAGCAGTAGTCACATAATGTCCGCACGCAATCAAAAACACATAATCAAAAGTAATTCAAAACAATTTCTAAAAAATTAGCATCATTTCTATCCCAATTTTTTTAAACATTTAAAAGAGGACTATGAAACTCACCTGATGCTTTGCTTCCAAAAAAGAAATCCAACAAAAGCTTCTCAAAAACTTCCACAGATAATCTAAACAATTAAGCACACAATAAGCTTCATTCAATTAGGCATTCAACCCAATATGAAGTAAACTCAACTTTGATAGATATCTTAGCTTCTATCATAGTGTCTATACTTGATTTTATCCCTTGTTCTAACTCCTACATATGTAAGTTGCCACTTCAATGCTAAACTTTTAATTTTCTGGTTTTGAGCAGAAATTTTATATCACTTACAAGTCCTTAACGTACACTTAAACACTTCTATAATTCATAACCAAAATTCCCATGCTCACATATATGTCCTAGATGAAACTCTCATAGCTCTCCAATGCACATTACCCATTTACACATACCCTTTAGAAAATTCATTATTCCAAAGTGTCTAGGAATTCGTCCAGAATCTGACACCCTAAAAGTTGGACACTAGATGACCACTTTAGACTCATTATATGATAACAAAAATTTAGGGGGTCAACACCAAATATATAAATAAATTCCAAGTGATTTAGAGCTATAGATCAGTTTGTCTAAAGTATTTAGAAAAATCAATCCTCACTGAAATTCGTTCAACAGTTTTACACACTGATTTTGTAATGACCTTTTGGACACCCCACTTCCCGACTATAGAAAAACTCACTGAGACCAACTTTTTGGAAAGTAGACTCTCTGAGGTTATCTCCGTATATTTTAAATTGTTTATTTGCATTCTTTTAGAATAGGTTATGCTCGTTACAATTTGCCTAAAACTTCTGCAATGTGAATTTAACGACTATATCAAAAAGCAAGCCCTTACGACTATCCAATTTGAAAAACAATCTACGGAATGACAAACGTCGATCTATACATCATAAACTTTTAGAAACATAAAACCCTAATCCAATCCCTAGCTAAAAATTACATATTTAAAACCCTAATCCATCATACTTAGATTACATTAATTAAAATAAAGACTCTAGAGGAAAAAAAAAAAAAAAAAAAAAAAAAAAAACAAAAAAAAAAAAAAAAAAAAAAAAAAAAAAAAAAAAAAATTAAACATGGATTAGAAAATACCTTAAACCCTAAAATTCTTCTTTTCTTCTCTTCCCTAGATCGGTCGAACAAATGAGGGGCTTAGAGATTTTATTTTTTGTATTTATAGGCTCTTAAAGTAATCTTAGATAAAGCCTAATTAGTGTTTGATTTCTAATACAATTCCTTTTTTTCCTTTTTCTCTTTTTTTCTATTAATCGGCCGAATAAGCCTTTTCTTTTCTTTTTTTTTCTTTTATTTATTAATTATATAATTACTTGTATTTCTTTAAATTTTTATAAAAACCTTGACAAATTTGACTATACATTTTTGCACAAATGAAATTCATTAGACTTTTAAAAATAACTTTTTACTTTTTCATTTTCAACCTAACTTTTCTAAAATAAAACTTTTACATTTTTCTTAACTTACCACTTAAAATCTAAACCTATCTTAGATTACTAACATAAAAATACGTATACGTAATAATAATACTTACACATTTAACACAGAAACGCTCAAATCTCAATAAGCATTTCCTTGTCACTCAAAAGTGAACGAAATGAACCCAAACAATTTCACCCCATTCAAATCTCATTAAGATGGATCAATCAATAGATTGATTACAATTCCCATAACACAGTATATAAACACACATAATCACTAAATCATTAACATTGCAACAGGCACCTAAGTCAACACTAACGTTTTGACCTAACCTGCTTAAAGCCATGGTCGTCACACGAGTTTGGAGTACACACTCGTTGTGCTAATCACGGACTCTTACCATGACTGAATGTGCTCAGGGTTTTGCACGAACATAAATAGTTATTGTCGTAACCTTACAGGGAAAGGGACAAAGACTTTTGGGATTGGTTACGTCGTAACCTAAGCGATTTGGTTATGCCGTAATCTATATTCAGTATCAAAAGTTTTCTGGTTAGGCTATAACCACTAATGGTTACACCGTAACATGTGAAATAGTTATGTTGTTACGTCATAACTGTTTAATTTACGCCCAATAAACATATTTGTCAGTTTGGATGTAAAAGTTTGGTTTTAACCAACTTTAACCACCAAACCAACCTTAATTGTCATTAAGTATTGTCATTATAAATTTAGGATACATTTGGTCTCAGAAACACACACGAAAAACATATAATTCTTGTTTGTTCTTGCTTTGTTTCTTGTGCCTAGAAACAAAAGTTTTCTTTTAGAAATTATCCCGATAAGGATTTCGTGTGCAACCCAAGCACCTATAGGGATTCAGTAAATACTTATATACGGAAGTGGACCCTTCAACACAATTCTAATAAGTTATCCGGATTATCACTACACCCTACCCGATTTGCCAATAGGACTGTCAAGATTAGTAGAAGTCGTTTCATTACCCTCACCATTAAATGGATCTCTCTCATCATCAGTGGGTCTTTTAAGTGTATTACCAATAGTGTTATCAAATAAATTTAACAAGCTTAATTAAGATCCATTTTGACTTTCAAAAATACTAAGACTGTATTTTTAGAGGAAAAAAATAGTTTAATAAAAGGTGATATCTCTAGAAAATAAAAAAATTTATTTTCAAGTTGCGTAAAGTTTATATGCTTTTTCAACACTAGAAAATCCTATGATAATACATTTCTTAGACCTAGAACTAAACTTTTTATGATTATTCAACATAGTAGAATAACACAAATAACCAAAACACTTAATATGAGAAAGGTTTGGTTCTTTTCTATAAAAACTAACAGAGAAGGATGTCCAGAAAGACAAGTGAAGATAAGCCTCTTAATAAAGATAATCAAAAGTTAAAAAGAGGATCCCCCTTGAAAACATAAGACCTTGATAACATTCAAACAAATATCTAATGGTTTCTTTTTGCTATGCAATTTTGCTGAGGTGTGTGGGCACAAGAGGTTTGACGAACAATACCTTTTTTATTGAAATACAGTCCAAGTTTATTGTTCACAAACTCATTACCATTATCAGACCTAAACACCTTAATCTTTTTATTAAACTAAGTACTAATTAACTCCACAAAACATGCAATGTAAAAAAAGCAACTTCTTCTTTAGTTTTAATCAGATAACCCACACATATGTGCTGTAATCATCGACCACAATCAGAAAGTTCTTATATCCATTCCTACTCACAACCAAGTAGGGACCCTAAATATCCAAGTGAATAAGATCACCAACAGAGGTCACTCAATGGAAAGGGATCCCTTGTTTGCTTAGCTTTGTGACAAATGTCACAAGGAGAAATATGCTTATCATCCTTTAGACCAATATCTTTACTAAGAATAGACATAACATGATCATATGGGTGACCAAGTGTGGTATGTCATAGTTGTTTAGACACATGACAAACAAAGACCTAATTAGAGAGACCACACTTAGACTTACCATATTGTCACACATCAAACAAATATAGACCACCAGACTTATTACCATTCCCCACAGTTTTGACCAAATTCTAAATGTAACATTTATGCTCATCATAATCCTGTTGTGATACCATGTAAAAACTACTCTAATCAAACTCAAAATAACACAACACCAACACCCAACCAACCTTCCAATGTGCTTCTTTTATTACTACAACTATAACTATACCAGATAAGTCCACAAATGTCACTACTACAAAAAACGTTAAAAATATCTGTCTAAACCCCTTATAAAGATCGATTTTGAACCGCTCTATACAATGGTGATCTATATGAGCATCACACAAATAGATCGGTTGAGAACCGATCTATTTAAAACAACAAATAGATCTGTTGATACCTAAGAACCGATCTATTAAGTCGAATTCAAAATAATTGTTTTTATTGAAACCTATATTTGATGAATCACACTCATATTGATGAATCACACAAAATAGACAATAATATTCTAATAATTAGGTGTTTCATACGCAAAATCATCATCTTACAATACGAAACCAAATGGCTTCAAAACATAACTACCCCGAATAAAGAACATAATTTGAATTCCAATTACCCCTTCCTCGCTCCGCTGCAAATCCACTCAAAACATCTAAACTGAAATAAATGAAGACATGTAATCAGCAAAAGTGACAATACAGGCGTTAATCATACAATCAGAAGTGCATGACACCCTGACCTTGCTAACGGTTGCGGATCCATTTGAGCTGGGCTCATCCACCATGGCTATGGTAAATTTTCCAGTAGCATACATGTTCCTACACAAATAAATAGGAATCAAATACACATTTACAAACTCTTAACCGGTTTGACCTATTTCATCAGTTTGCTTTTTAGCTAATTTTATTGGCTTTCCGATTTGGACCATTAGATATGAACCATTCGGGTCGACCACATTATAAACAAATGAACATAAAAATCACCTCTAAGCTTTACTAGCTAAGGGATGACCCCAGAACCATGTAAAAAATATGTATGTACAACTGGAACTTACATGTCAACTTCGTTCAATATCGTTAGCAAAGCAAAGGTGTTCCGAGAAGATTTCAGAGGTAATTCGTCATAACTGCAAGTTTTAGCCATACAAAAGAGACATCAGGCGCTAATCATGTGAGAGCCGTTGATGACCTGAAATGACCAACTTTTTTAGATAATATACTAAAATCCCGAAAAGCAGATGAAAACATTAAGAAAATGTATTGTGTCTCAATATATACAAATGGAACATGAAAAAACATAATTACCTACAAGCCAACAGTGATGACGGCAAAACGGTTAAAAAACACTATACAATAGCCAAACAGTTAAAAAAATATCCAAGTACTCAACAAAAAACAAACTGAGGCCGGCAAGCTTTCAACAATTAAAAGCCACGGGCTGCAGATAAATGGAAAGAAGCATTGCAACCAAACATTAAGAAACAAAGACATTGTTGCAATCCCACACTACTAGCAACACTACACACTAGACCCTTGAACCAATCTACCAAAGTAATCCTGAAAGTTGTACACCTGTGACAGACCCAAAAGCGAGATTTTCTTACCTTAGTAGACATTCAGGATTCTTGGATATCCACAACAAATAAAAGTAACTCCGGACCATTTCCTACCAGAATTTCTTGACTATTTTTGGAAATAAGAACCTGAAGACAAAACCATATCAATAGGCATTATACTTCATTTGGAAATAAGAGCCAGAAGACAGAGCCACAGAACCACATCAATAGGCGTCCATCTTATGTTATCATTTTAAAGACAAACAATAATTGCAGAACACTTATTGCAAAAGTTTCAACAAAATATTTAAGTTACTATAGATGCAACACCTCATGTTAATACGTGATGTTCTGATTTCTAAGTTACTATAGGTGCATGCACATAGTGACATAAGTCTGACCGGCACACAATACATCCGTTTGCAGATCAGACTGTATAACAGTATAAGTAATCCTCCCGTAGTATATTTTGCTTACTATAACTTTACTAATGAACCCGATGTTTGATATGTATACAAGGTTCAGACCTGGTGTTTGATACGTGTACCAGGCTGAGATCAGGTTTTGCAGGTTGAAACTTGGTCTTTGATACTTTGATATGTAACTGGACTTTGATATGTGTAACCTAATCTTTGATATGTGCACCAAGTCGAGATCTCATCTTTGATATGGCATTTGTTTTGTGAAATCTTCAGAATCAACCAATTCTTACAAAATGTCAGAAAGATAGCCAGTAGCCTCTAAGAACAAAACCCTACAAAATAAGAAGATACGATCTAACCGGTATACATATGTACCAAAAACAAATAGGAAAATGACAAAAAGAGCAGCCAACTAAAGTTGCTTATCAGAATCCCAAACTCACACCACGAATTCCTTTATTGGCGTTATTTAAGTACCCAGGTCTAATTTCATGAACCTACAAAATTTTAACCACAAAGTTTTGTAGTAGCAACCGAAATACTATCACATGGAGTTAGTCAAAAGTTACCAACAACTCTCTGCATAAGTTTGTGCACTTAAGAACCAACCCCCTGGTGAATCTGCCAAGACAGACAAATTCATGATCCACTATATACCAAATAGCTTTGCAGTCAAAACCAATACTGAACTATAATTAGGGAAGAACTGAAGAAGGTACCTTATGCAACAATATCTACTTTCCAGTCATATTTAATCCCACCTACAGACCACAAAAATCAAATGCATCCACCATAACAAAATACCATTAAATAAACTAGAGCTAAGAAGGCGACGCAAAAAGAACCAGACAAAGGGAAAAACCAGACAACCTTTTACAAAAAAAATCTTCATTTATGCTCCAAGTTCAAAAACTCCGCCCTGCCGCCTCCCCTCTATTACCATTTTTTTTGGCTGTTTTTGCAAAAAGAAAAGTATCACCATTTGTTTAACCTTACTATATGTTCTTTTCTCCAAAACCCAAGGGTTATGAATCAAACGGGGGGGCTTTGTTTTTTACAGGTCTGAATTGGGGTTTTCCGGGATCGTATTTGATCAAACTACTTTATGAAAACTCATCAAAATAAAAAAGATACAGCCAGGAAATAAAACGATGAAGGGATTTTTTGTTCACCTTTTATAACTAACTTGATATATTATCGCATTTGAAGGAAGGGGATTCCAATTTTGGAAATTTTACAGGGAGGGAATAACCTAATAAAAACATCTCATATATTTAGTACACATGTGAATCGGTGGTGGGAATTTGGCATATTAACCGGTTCTACAAAAAGTAGTTCGGGACATTATCATATAAAACATAAATATAAATACCACGTTCATTGTAACTTTGTTTAATACTTATAATGGGGGGTTTTCGGGGTTTTGTGTATGGGCCCCAAAGCAGGTTATACCTTTGCGGGCTTCTTTCTCATTTCTTTTAGGTTTGGCTTGCGAGGGGGACATTTACAAAAGGGTCAAACAGGTTTTCCACCCTAATGGGTAGGAGGATGTCCCCCAAAAGGTCTTCTCTCTTTTTCCTTTTAAATTTTATATCAAGGTTTCCCTTTATTCTTTCATGGGGGGCTTTTTCGGGTTTTTCTACGTTATATACCGAATTCCAGCAGGGGTTTAGTTAGCGCCATCTTGGTTTTCCAAGTTTTTCTGCATGGGGGAGGATCTTTTTTCATTATTTGATGTATCAAATAATGGATTCCTCCCACCCGCCTCCCCCCTCCCCCCCTTTTCAAGCGGGGGTTAACGCCGGTCCATGGTGGGGTTAACACACAATTGGGGAAAAATGGGACAAAAAACTGACAAAAAATTTCTCCAATAAAATTCGTTCTTGGATCGCCCATTCCTGATGTTCTTTCAAATAGGGGGTTCCGTTCAGTTCAACTTTATTTCCAAAGTTTGTACCATCCCCACTGGGGCAAATTGTCCTTCTAGGCCATAAATTCTTGGCAATTTTTGGGGCAGGAAAACACACGGGAAAAACTGTTCAAAAAGGGGGGGCCACGCATAAATTTTTTTTGCCTTTTGGGATCCACAAAATTTTTGGTGGTCTTCTTAAAAAATAGTTTCGTGTTTCAAATATTGGAAACCATTGTAGTTTTCACTTTTCCGGGACAAACCCTTGGTGCGCTACCTCAAAAACCAGTTTTTTTGTTGTTTGTTTAAAAACCATGTAGAAAAACCCCCCAAATTTCTTCTTTAAGGCAAATAATGCTGCTATTGTTTCGGGCTTGATTCGCAGCACATAAACCACACTATTCCAGATACGGTGCCTACTAGTCACGAAAATACATGAAACAAACATCAAATGTGAAACTAAAACAGATTATGTAATTGATTAGCTGCAAATTTAGGATTCGAGAAATATTGTACCTGTTTAACAATGTCGTAAACTGTAGAGGGATCGGTGAAATCAACTACAACTGATGTGGCTTTTGACTGTCAATAGATTCAATTAGCATGATAACTATAAAATTATGAATGCTACTTGTGATATTTAGAACAGATGGTTGATCTTTTTAAATGTCAACATGTTACAATTTAGATTGTTTAAAGTTAGTTTCTTCCATGCCACAAACCTTAAACGACAAATCGTAAACATTAATATAAAAATCATAAATCTTAACTTTCCAAAATGTTAAAACGATCATTTTAGCATAAGTACATTATTGTATCAAGCTCAATATAGTCCTTTTGTCTTCGACAAAAATGAAACATGCTCCAAGTAAACATTTATTTATGTTACATTTGTTGTGCTGTTTCTGCAATAGAATCATATTTTTACCTTCCTAATGTCTTCTCCAACAAGGTATGAATCAACGGCTCCAGCGACTTTCATGCCCCTTGATTTGGTGACGGCTAAAACAACAGCCATTCCAATCTCCTTAGTTGTTCCATTAATCAACACCTGACCCCGTACCCACGCAAGAAAACAAACATTGTTAAGAAACATCATTATTTATGAGTATTATGATCTTGGGCAATATCAAACAACGCCAACAACCAAACATGTTATGTTCCATAAGCTCACTTCTTGTGGCTTATTTTGAAACTTTCTGGCTTATATAAGTTTAGTGTGTCATTATAAAGTTATATAGCCAAAAAAATTGAAAATAAGCCAAAAAAATTAAAAACAAGCCAAAAAATATTGAGGTTATGAAACATAAGCCGAAAACCAAATAATCCATAAGCCGGCTATATAAGCCGAAACAAACACCCCCTTAAGTATAAAAAAAGTCATACAATTGCAAAAGCCCCAGATTATAACTACAATACACTTATTAATCCAAATCAAATCACAGGCTAGGATAAGAAAACAAATAATTTCATATAAATGACAATCGAACAAATAAAATTGCTAATAATAAAAACTTAACCTTATACCATATATAATAGTGATTTAGTGGTGACTGAGGGTTTGTTGGTGATGAGAGCGGCGGAGATGGTGGTTATAGCGGTGGTTACATCGGTGAGTAGGCCTATGGTCGGGATTAGGTTGTCGTAGAGGGCGGTTGCATTAGAGAAGAACAACAGATGGGGAGTCTGGTTCTGGTAGGTAGGGTTTGGATGTATATTGTGTGTGAGGACTGAGGATAAGGAGTGAGATATGAAAAAGTCAAAAAGGAAAAAAAAGAGGGATAAATCCCGCGTAGTGTTTTGCGTTTATTTGTGTCGTGTTTTGCTTCAAAATGAGTTTGGTTTTTTAATGCCCGCCTATTTTTTAAAATTTAAATAGATCGGGTTTTAGTAATAACCGATCTATGTAATTTAAAAATTAAATAGATCAGTTTTTATCCTATTAACCGATCTTTTTGTTAAATTTCTCCTCTTTTCCGTCATATAGAACGGGCTTTAAGAGAACCACACTATATGAAGTGATCTATATAAGCTTTTGTGTAGCAGTGTGTGTGCTCACCAACAGTTATACAAGAGAATCTGTTGTCCCCAAATTGGATGCAACACTAAAGAGATACAAGAACTCACAATATAAGAACCTCACTAGAATCACTCAGACTAACCTAAAGATCAAAAGACTTAGACTAAATGATCAAGATGATCAATGATACAAAACCATACTGAATATCATAATACGAATTGAGAGAGACTAGAGAGAGATATGCATTTTTTTTGAATGAATAATGAAACCCTAATTCCATCTTGTCAGGTGCTTATATAGACCAATGTTCCACAAATGACCATGCATAAAGAAACTTGACACAAATAGCTCAAAGTTATGTTAGAATCAAATATATACACAAATAGTGCGTCAAGTCGTCAAGAATGATCAAACATAAGTTTGATCAACTTTAACAAAAATGGGTTTTTCTAACTTCTGCCCCTAGGGCACATGATAAGAAGGTAAAAAAGTACAAAAAAATACACAGGGTCTCACAGAAAAGTACAAAAAAGTACTCAGAGACCCACAAATTTTGTAAGTCCCTGCGTACTTTTCTGTACTTTTCTGTGGGCCCCTGCCTTTTTATCATGTGCCATAAGGGCACAAGTTAAAAAAACCCTAACAAATGATTTTTCAAGATTCTTGAAACTTAATCTATGAGAGTTGATTAGCACACTTTTATTTTTGATTCATACATTCAAATGTACAAACTGACAAAGCATTATTCAATAATTGTACAACTGGTTAAAACACATAATAGAGTGTCTGGATAAAAAATAAGAGTGTGCAAATCATTAGTCTTAATCTATACATGAAATGATTTTCATTTGGAATACATTAACACAAAACGTGAAGTAAGTTTGAAATGCCCTTATTATACATTCTAGAGAGAATTACATAAATCGTCCTTGTGGTTTGTCACATCTAACATATTTGGTCCCTGTGTTTTTTTTTCATCAGGTTTGGTCCTTTTGGTTTTGATTTATTACGGGTTTGGTCCCTTGACCAACATTTTCTTAGTTTGACCGTTAACTTGAAGAGTATTTTCGTCTTTTCATATGAAGTGCAAAAATCGTCCCTGTGGTTTTCATATATTTATTATTTTTTTCGAAAAAAAAGTTTTTAATTTTTTTTTTGAAACTTCATTTTTTCATAATTTTTTTATTTTTCAAGATTATTTTTTTTCGAAAATTTGTATATACGTTTTTATACAATATATTATATACACGTTATTATACACACAAATTTATACACGTTTTTATACACACGTTAGTATACACCCGGTTTTGTACACGTTTTTATATACACTTTTTAAACACACGTTTTATATACGTTTTTATACACACGTTTTTATACACGTTTTATACACGTTTTATACACACGGTTTTATACACGTTTTATATACGTTATATACACACGTTATTATACACGTTATAAAAATGTGTGTATAAAAATGTGTCTATAATATCGTATACAAAAATGTACGTATAAAAACGTGTATAAAAATTTTCGAGAAAAAAATCAAAAAATTAAAAAATTTCAAAAAAAAAGAAGTTTCGAAAAAAATATTTTTGAGAAAAATTTCGAAAAAGATAATAATTATAATTATATGAAAACCACTGGGACGATTTTTGCAACTTCATATGTAAGATGGTAAATGCCACTTCCAAGTTAAATGGTCAAATAAGGAAAATGTTGGTCAAGTGACAAAAACCTCGTAATATAATATCATAAAACCAATAGGACCAAACCCGATGAAAAAAAGCACAAGGATGATTTATGTAATTCTCTTTACATTCGAAGATGTTTTGGGATATGATTATGCATTAATATTAATTATAGTCATCATTTAATTAATTCCTATGAATTACAAATTTCATATTATGCATTATATGTTTAAATCATATTCTAAATGAGTATATAATCTAGCCTCCATCAAATCAAACATTCATCAATTAGGTAACTGTTTCAAGTTTTGATTGGCTTTGAGTTCACGTTTGCTTTATTTGGTTATATCAACATCCTAAATAAACTTTTGATTTTAGAAATGTTACACGTCTACTTTGATAAGATAAGATGAATTTAGAAATTGCAGTACAGGTGAATGGTGATCGA
Organism: Tanacetum coccineum; assembly: GCA_026074375.1. Classification (NCBI taxonomy): domain Eukaryota; kingdom Viridiplantae; phylum Streptophyta; class Magnoliopsida; order Asterales; family Asteraceae; genus Tanacetum; species Tanacetum coccineum. The sequence goes on along the minus strand of BQNB010010495.1, from coordinate 8,138 downwards.
GAAGTTTTGATGCTTTAGTTTTATTATAACGAAGTTCTTGAATTGAATGAGGTAATTACAATACTTTCGATATGAGAAAAGATCTATAAAAAACAATGTCCAATTAAAAAACAAATCCTTCAATCTCATTCATCCATTTTATTTCCATCTAACGGCTTATATTAAATCCTATGTTTATTTAATTAAATAATCCATTTCATCTAAAATTGCGTTAAACTTTTTCACAACTAACACCCTCATGTGGCTTAAATTTTGACTATTAAACACCCCTCATGTGACTTAGATTTAAAAAAAAAAAATTAAACGTTGTGTTAGACTTTTTTTCACATGAGGGGTGATTAAGAGTTAAAATTTAGAAAAAAATCTTTTTAAGAAATATAAGTCACATTTAATAGTCAAAATTTAAGTCACATGAGGGTGCTAGTTGTGAAAAAGATTAACGCAATATTTAAATAAATAGTGTATGAATAAATGAAAAAAAAAGTATTTTAAAAATTAAGTGAATTATTTTTAAAAAAATTCCAAAAAAAAGGTGTAATAAGTGTAAAAAAATTTAGTGTATGAATAAGTGGAAAAAAAATATTATAAGTGTAAAAAAAGTAGTGTATGAGTAAATGAAAAAAAGTATTTTAAAAATTAAGTGAAAAAAAATTTTAAGTGAAAAAAAAGTTAAGAGACTAACAGTGAAAGTTCAACGTGAATCACAGGGACCATTTCTGTAATTTTTGTTAATGGAACCGGTCAAACAGGTTAAATTTTGGTCAACATCCGGTTATATTACGTATATCGTTCAAAATTTGAAAGTAATTTGGCAATTCTAGTAATATATTTACTTTGTTACGTATTTCGTGTTTTTTAATAAAGTTTATTGCGTATTTTTAGACTTCACCCTTTAGAAATTGCAGTACAGGTGAATGGTGATCGAGAAGTTTTGATGCTTTAGTTTTATTATAACGGAACATAACGAAGTTCTTGAGTTGAATGAGGTAATTACAATACTTTGGAATGTAATATATAAACCGCAAACAACACTCTTTATGTTTTTCAATTTATATTATCCTTCATGTGTATGTATAAGTTTATAGTGAATTATATTTTGGAACATTAATTAGGTTAACTGATGTTTTACCAACTAAATATATAATCCAAAGCAAACTAATTCTTAAAAATATCTTAGGATCCTTTTTTTATTAGGTCGATTGATTCTCTCACAAATCTCAATATGTGAAAATGTTAAATGATTTGGGTACTACTAAATCTACCAAAACATCATTTTAGTCAAAAAGTCAATGTGTTAGAATTCGTACTAATACTAATTTATCTCTACTACTTTATAAAGCATTTAGCCCATTTTATTTTTAGAAGTTTTAAAATTTTAAGTAAAAAATATTACTTCTTTGAGAAAGTTCATGTATACAAGCAACATTAAAAGCCTTTAAAAAACGGGTCATTTAAAGCCTCCTAACTAGAAATTAAAGTGTCTTCATGCACTTCATTTTGATATAGGCTTATTTTGTAATAGTCCATTTAAATGCATTCATGTGGTCCATTTGTAATAGTTCATTAAACATCATTTAAGTCTAAACCACAAACTCAAACTCATTGAGTATAAAAACTTAACACACTAACAAAATTCATTACACAATTTTCATCTTTCTTAAAAACGCAAACACCTTTCTCTCTCTTTCTTCAAACCATCAAATTTCGCCGTCTCACATATCATATTTTGCCGCCACTACCATTTAGTTCTGTCGCCACCTTTGCCAACATCATGTGCCGCTAGTCGCTACCGCCGCCATTGTCTTCGCCGTCTGCCAAGCTAATGATCATGGCTTTGGTAGACTAGGTGGTTTCAGTGCGCTAGGTGATTTCGGTGTGTTTTTTGATGATTTTGAGCGGTTTTGGCATATCCATATGAATATTCCAATGTCCAATGTACTTTTTTTTAGATCTATATGAATATTTTGAGCAGCTTGATCTCTTTTTGATGGTGAAGCATGGATGCCATTTGTAAAGTTGACGATTTATACAAAATAAACATGGTTTGTTAGTCATGTTGATTTATATTTTACAATTTGAGAATTTAATTATTTAGTATATAAATGTTATGCACTTTGGTTTTTTTAATTCTTTTATAGATTTATAGATTTTATTTTGTAGATCTAATTTGTTGACAGTTGCTGTTAGAAAAACGTTTAACCGAATAACATTTGTTCGTCGCAAAATATAGTCACATGGTACTCGTCGCCGTTGCAGTGGCGGGTACCCGTGTGATTATATTTTAGAAGTCTTAAAATTTTTAAAGGACCAAAACATTTTTTGTTTGAGAAAGATATAAATTCATTAGTCAATGTTCACCATAACATTTTAAAATTCACATCAGATTTAATGTATACTTTTTTTAACTAACATGTGTTAATAACAACCCATTTAAAAGATTTTGTAACTCCTGGTCAAAAAAAAGTTATGAGCATTAATCAGACAATTAATCTCACAACATCCTCCATGAATTCATAGTGGTTACATGACAATAATCATGGTCTTTAAGTTAATGTTGAAGGTCAAGGTGGAAACAAACATTTAATGTTGAAACTGCTTATTTAATGATATGTATCTCTACTGCTTTATATATAAAAAAAATTGATTTATAAATTCTATATATACATGATTGACATTGATAATCCATTTCAAAATTTAATCTAAAAATTTATATCTTCAATGGGTTCTAACATTATGGCTTACATCATTCGATAAGTCAAATCTTCAACTATCGTTAAAGTAAAAATATTTTTTTTAAACAATTAGGTTTTTAATTATTTTAGTCGATTATTATATTGTTAACGAGTTATCTTTTTCAATGTCTATTACATTTCATTTATATTGTCATTTATTTTTAATTTATGTCTTTAACTACTTATGTTACTCTTTTTAATTTGAACATTATGTTATTTGGATGTGAAATAGTTGCATCAGCATGATTAATAGTTATTGTAATTAAAAATTTTCATTATTTTGTAAAGTTATGTTAGAAAAAACATATAAATGAAAAATATTTGCTCGCCACTATATTTAGTTACCGGGTACCCGTCGCCGCATTGCGCGGGTAGACCGGTACCCGGCTAGTTACTAAAAAAGCATGGATACTTGTATTGAAAACATAAATCATTGGATGAACAAAAACATTAAATAAATACAAAAACACTATCTTCTTCCACCCATTGAAAAGAACAGAAGCTTTTTTTCTACCAATCTATTTTTACTGAAAATATATGTTTGTGGCTGTTGACGGATGTGGACCAGACTTAAACTCCGACCAAAAAACAAAGTTGTGAACCGGAGCTGCCGAAGAGCGCCGCCGGTGACCCACAGATCGCCGCCGCTGTTTTGGCTGATGTCACGACATCTTCTGGTGATCTATAAACACCGCCGGTGACCCCAAAAAACTACAGGAGGCTCCTCTGGTCACCACGTGTCGCTGGACGCGTACACCACCAACATATGCGTACCAAACACAGCCACATTATCATATTTCAGATGCCGATACTTAGTGGGTGCATAATAAACCGGTGGTGACATGTTAAGGTGATGTTTGATGGTTGTGTAATGATAGGATTGGTAGGTGTCAAATTTTTGAAGAGAAAAAGTAAAAGGAGTGATAACCTGTATGAATGAGAGAGAGTGCAAGATTTATTTTTTTAACAATTAATTGTTCTTAATATATTTTTAAAAGAAAAAAGAACATGTGAAAAGATAAAAAAACATAATGATAAAGCAATGATTATGGTAGAATTAAAGAAAATGCTTGGTAGATTTAGAACAAGCCAATGATTTCAGTGGTAGGTACATCTGATCTTCAATGGGCCACTGAAGCTCTTGATTACAGGGTAACAAGGCACCATGTATATATTACTCTCGTATGCCTTGATATATTTTGGATGGTGCATCTTTAAGATTTTTTTTTGAACGACAAATTTATTAAGAACCAACTAGCAAGAAGCTAGACAAGACATTACAACGTGATAAGAGAAGGGTTTTTAAGCCAATCTATCCAATTAAAATTAGCCTTACTCCTATATTTACACCAATAATACGATCTAGAAACTAAATCATCAAAGATAACCGCTTTAGATGGAATGCTTGAACCAAATATACTCTTGTTACGAAAACTCCAAACAAACCACCACATAACATAGAAAACTCCTTCCAAAATCTTCCTTCGATCAGATTAAATTCTCTTATTTAGAAGCCATTCCAACCACTCCTCATAAGAAGAAAACTCCGAATAGTTAATATCTCACCAAGAAGCAATTTTATGATAAAGGTCTCTCGCCATAGAACAAGCAAAGAAAACATGATTTGTGGATTCAACTTCCTTATTGCAATTAGCACAAAGAATGGATTGGATATCCAAACCTCTACGAGAAAGATTTAAACGAGTGGGGAGAAAACCATACCTTAGTTTCCAAGCCATAACATTTATCTTTATTGGAACCGATTTAACCCATCGAGTTTTTGTCATAGTATCTATCATCTGATGATCGTCAATATATTTTCTCACCGAAGATACTGAAAATTCCCCCGAACCTGCTAGCGACCACCACTATCTATCTTTCATTAAAGGCAACTCGACACCTTCTATATTCGCCTTCAATTCATTAAATTGCTCCAATTCAACTCCATCTCTTGGATGTCGACGTAAAGATAGACCTAAATCAACATGATTCAATTTATCCGCAACCGTGATCCTTTTATTAAGCTCAAGAGCGTACACTCTTAGAAAACGAACCTTAAACATCGAATCGCCCCTCCAAGCTTCCTCCTAGAAAGAAGTATCAAGACCATTACCTATTTTTTTCTTCATACAGCTAAGTAAATCCATGTCTTGATTTTTAAGGACCAGTAAAACATTAATAATATGCCCCCATGTAGACTGATAAGACAATTTTGCAACTTTTCCCATTCTACCATCTTGCCCATACAAAGCAATAATAAACCTAGACCACAACGACTTACTTTCATTGCGAAAACGCATACCCATTTAAACAGCAACGCCCGGTTTAAAGCAAAAAAACTCAACACACCCAACCCCCCTTTATCTTTGGATGCCAAAACTCTATTCCACTTAACTCGCGACATTTTCTTCTCGTTAACATTAGCCCCATTAAAAAAATGACTTCTGATAGCTTCCATTCTTTTTAACACTTGAGAAGGAACTTTAAATATAGACATGTAGTAAATAGGTGTAGAACCTAAGACTGATTTAAGGAGCGTTAATCTACTTCTGATAGATAGGGTTTTCATCTTCCACCTGGAAAGACGAGAGTATAAGCTATCTATGATCTCGTCCCAAGATTTTAAATGAGACATCATATCTCCAACTTTTATTCCTAGATATGAAAAAGGCAACTGAAGAGTCGAACATCCCATTTTCAAAGCTGCTGCATTCACTTTCTCTTCCTCTACTGCTACCCCCATTATTTTGCTTTTATGAATATTCAGACGAAGATCGGACGCTTTATGAAAGCAATTTAACACATTAATAATAGTAGTAATGTTTGAATCGCTCCATTGCCCCATAAAAATAACGTCATCAGCATAAAAAAGATGTGATAATTGTAACGGCGAACTCATCGAAACTCCTTTAAAAAGGCCTTCGTCGATAACTTTTTGAAAAGAAAGATGAAGACTTTCCATGATAATATGAAAAGAAACAGAGATAAAGGATCTCCTTGTTTAAGACCTTTTTGGAATTGAAATTCACCTGTAGGGCTCCCGTTCACAAGAATCGACCCTCTAGACGAGCTTAAACAAGTTTGAATCCATCCTCTCCATTTCGTACCAAATCCAAACTTGTTTAAAACATCATTCAGATAATCCCATCTAACTGAATCATACGCCTTCTCAAAATTAATTTTGAAAATCATAGTTTGCTTTTTCTTAGATTTACACCATTGAAGTAACTCATTAAGAATAAAAGGACCATCCAAGATTTGCCTATTCGTGACAAAAGCATATTGAACTTCGTTCACAATATCACCCAAAACACCAACAAGCTGATTAGCCAAAATCTTAGCAATGGTTTTATACATACGTCCGATCAAACTAATAGGCCTGTAATCTTTCACTAATTTTGCATCTTGCATTTTTGGAATCAAAGCAATGAAAGATGAATTACCGCCTTTAGGAAACGAACCATCTTTGAAGAAATATGACACCGCATCCACTACATCTCTTTCTAAAATGCTCCAATACCTTCTATAGAATCCAAACGTAAAACCATCTGGTGATTTATCCGTGCCACAATCCTATACTGCCCTTTTAATCTCTTCCTCAGTAATATTCCTTTCTAAATCATCTCGCATATCCGAAGTCAGTCTATTTGGAAAAACCATATCTAACAAAAGCCTCGATGAACATGGTTTATCAAAACGGTCCTTGAAATGCAATAAAATTCGTCTTTTACCATGTTCGGAGATTCAATCCACACACCATCTACTAGAATGCCACGAATAGCAAGTTGGTTTCTCTTCTTATTTAGAATTCCATGAAAATATTTAGTATTTTCATCTCCTTCAATCGACCATTTTATCTTTGCTTTTTGAGCTACCTCTAACGATTCTAATTTTTCCAAGTCTTGTAAAGATTTCATAACATCTGATCGTTTGTTTATAAGCTCATCAATGTACAATTATTCAATTAAGAATCTATATCAGATAGCCATACCTTTCCAACGTCAATTTCTGGCAAAATTCACTTTCTTTCTTAGCTTTAGTCCACACACAGATTTTCTCTTTTAACACTTCAACTTTTTCATAAACCTGGAAATAGCATTAGGATCAACAATTATCATCTGACTCCATGATTCTGTAACGAATTTATCAAAAACCTTCCCACTAGAACCATTAATGAAATCAGACGGAATATGAGAGGGGTCCATAATCAAACCAAACTTCAATAAAAAGAATAGGACATATGATCCGAAAGATAACGATAAAGATGCAAAATAACGTATAATTGATGCATTATATCTAGAGTTAATTGCATAAATCGTCCCCGTGGACGTAGTTTGTCGAATTTAATAAAATTGGTCCCTAGAAACTATTTTTGACGGATCTCTCCGTATGGTTCTGACCCGTATCGGGTTTGGTCCTTGACCACTAACTCCGTTACGTTGACCGTTAATTGCTGACTTAGATGGTGAAAATGACATAAATACCCTTATAAGTGTTTCATAAATGGTCCTTGTGGTTTGCTTCGTTAATTTTTTCTAAAATTTTTTATTTTTTTTGTTTTTTAATTTTTAATTATTGTTTTATTTCTTTTTTATTTTTAACTTTTTATACTTTTATTTGAACGTTTTCATCCGTATAAATAAAATCGGTTCAAGTATAAAAAGACGGTAAAAAAGTATAAAAAACGTACATGCAAAAAACGTTTAAAAATGTGTAAATAAAATCGGTTCAAGCATAAATAAAACGCTAAAAAACATTTGAAAACGTATATAAAATTCGATTCAAGTATAAAACTATAAATAAAACATTAAAAAAGCGGTTCAAGTATAAAAAACGTTAAAAAAAGTATAGAAAAACGTACATACAAAAAACGTTAAAAACTTTTAAAAAACGTATAAATAAAATCGTTTCAAGTATAAATAAAACGTTAAAAAACACTTAGAAAACGTATAAAAAAATTCATTCAAGTATAAATAAAACGTTAAAAAAGCGGTTCAAGTATAAATAAACGTTAAAATGTATAAGCAAAATACGTAAAAATGTATAAATAGTATAAATAAAACATTAAAAAACGTTAAAAAGGTATTAAAAACGTATAAATAAAACATTGAAAAAAAACATATAAATAATAATAATAATACAAAAATTAACGGATGGACTAAATCCGTAATATCTAACAAACCATAAGGACATTTAGGAAACATCTATGAGGATAGTTTGGTCATTTCAGTCTTTCAAACGGTCAAACTAACTGAAAAATCGGTCAAGGGACCAAACCCCATACGCGTCATAACCACATGGAGATGATCCGTTAAAAATAGTTTCAAGGAACTAATTCGTTGAACCCGACAAACCACAAGGACGATTTATGCAATTAACTCTTATATTTATCTAGACAACGAAACA
>BQNB010010494.1:2975-83848 GCA_026074375.1 Tanacetum coccineum | reverse complement strand
ACACACAAATCGTTAGACAAACAGTAATCACTCGGTATCTGCTTGTACCGGGTCTGTTTTACCGAAACTCAGTCTTGGTTTCAGTGAAAATAATATCAGTTTAATAGAAACTCAATCCTGGTTTCTATATTAATTAATCAAAACGTTATGGATCTGTAAACCGCCGAATAAAATCTGTTTTTGTTACCTGATTTCCAGCGAAACTCTATCTAGGTTTCGACAGAAACCGTTTATACGAAAACTTGTTAACAATATTATATCGAATAATAAAAGCGTTTTAATTCTGCGTAAACAGAATCTGTTTTAAGACTGTTGGGAAACCTGCATACTTTTATTAGCGTAGATCAAATAACATTAACAAGTAAATTAACTTAAAGAATAACAGATAATATAAGCAGTAAATGAACGAGGCTCGTGTTTAACACGATTCCCTTAAAACAGATTCGCCGTCTGTTTCCCAGGGTACAACGTCCAAAGCTGTTGTACAGCCGGACTTGACAACTTGCCTGAAAGATCACGGAAAGGTCGAGTGATTCTGAGCGACGGAGCTGTTGGTAAAAGCTGCGAACTGGCGGCTCAATTTTTGGTATTGGAGTATTGTGTTTCTGTATCTAAAAACTGAATGAGAGGCCTCTCTTTTATAGTTAAACCCTAGCTTCGTTATCAAGCCAAGGTGGGTGCTATAAATTAGCCGAGTTGATCTATTCAACCTTTTGAATTTATCAAATAAACTTCTTTGGAATATTCTGGAACCTTATCAAAACTGGCAGTAAAAAGATAGGCGCGTAGGTGAACCACCGGAGCTGCATTCGTGTTCGCAGGTCGCGCGGGTTCAGTGGATCCGAACCCATCTTGGCCCAGAAACCCATTTTTTGCACCCCCCCGCGCGTAGGCATGGGAGCATAAATCCGACAAAGGAATTTACAAGCAACTACCAAGGTTTCATTATAAACCCAATCCCACTTCACACTTTGGGCGATGTGGGATAGTTCCAGATTTGTGTTCCACGTGCCTCACTTTGAGTCACGATATCTCATTCATCTCTACTCCATTTTGGACATAGTTTGGCTCGTTGCGAAGCTCTCTTCGAGGAGAACGCAAAGCCCCAAACATCTATTATTATATATAACATCTACATATATTAAATCTTGTCCAAAGTTAGCAAAAACTCATATTTGCTATACCATTTTCCAACAAATAAAACTTAGAATTTAGCTAATATAAGTGATCTCAACACTAAAAAGTTCATAGCGATTTACAAAAATGGCATCAGCCAATAAACTGGAAAGGAAGCAATAGCAAGCGCCTGCTAGTACCTCATAGGGTTAGGTATGGTAACGCCCAACCCGACATTATGCCGATGTGGCACCGGCGTTGCCGGAGTTCCAAGTTGCCGGGACTCTCCATGTCCTTGTCAAGGTTCCTATAGTCTGCCCTGTAATGGGTCATGAGCACTAGCCTGGTCTGCAAGAGCTCTTAGGAATTGCGCCCTCCACATTTCCCTTCGAAGCGACCACACTTTCTCTTACTTAGGTGATTGCCATTTGATCATTAGAAAAACTAATATTTCAGATTTAATCTTAAATCTTTATGCTTTATGATTTATCCTGAACCTTAAAGCCATATGTTTGACCTCTCAACAAGTCACATTGTTAGAGGATGGGCTAGGAGGTTCAGGATAAGTAAACTCCCCACATTGACGTGACTTTCTCTGTATTTCTATGATTAGGTTGTCCTTATTGAACCAAGATCTTGGGATCTCAGTCAACTTAGGTTAGGTTATTCTTTCATAGATAATCTCATTCCTTCAAGGGCTTTAGTCCCCATTCCTTATAGACGACGTACTAACTAACTCTATGCTAGCCTTTTGTAAAACGGATCCGCGGATGTTATCTTTTGACGCCAATAGTCTTTGAGGATAACTCCAGTTGAGAGTTAGTTAGCGTATCGAGTTATGTCGAGACGCGATATGTCGGACTTTCCATTATTCATTATACTTTTAGCTCTTCCCCTGGTCCGATTTACTGTCACAAGTATACTAATGGCAGTTACGGTTTAGGGCCACCTTGGTATGTCTCTACGAATTAACGTAGCCTTCCCGCTCTCTTCTCGCATTTATCTAGCGCGAATTAATTCTGATTCCATCGTGGACTTTGCTATAACAGTTTGCTTGAAGACTTCCAGATATAGCGGCCCCTACTAGTGTAAAAACCACATATTCCACTAGTTTATATGAATCCGTTATGTTAGATATCCAATTTGCATCACTGGTTTCCCTCGATAACTGCAGGATGTCTGTCTTAAATGCATTCCATAATCACGACTGTATCTCAAATAATGAGTACCCTCGTTATAGCTTTCCAATGTGCATTACTTGGATTACTAGTATACCTACTTAGCCTACTAACTGCATATGCTAAGTAGTCGGGTACCCGTATCACTGTACATTAATCATGCCATAATCCTTGGGAATACTCTAATTGCGGAACACCTAAGCCTCTATTTTTAGTAGATGCATACTGGTGGTCAATTGGAGTTCTAGCTGGCCGGAATCCCCCGCATTATGAGTATTATGAATTTTGTCCACGTAATGTGCTTGAATTAACACAATCCATTCTGAGTTGTATGAATCATTTAATTCCAAGGATCACATCAGGCCAAACCCATATCCTTCATGTCAAACTTTGATTTATACTGTCTTTAGTGGATAATAATTATCTTGTCGTTATGCCAACGATAAGCATATCATGACATACAAACACAAAATTAATATCCTATACTTGTGTCTGTAACACACTTGTCGATTCATTATATTTGAATCCATTTTCTTTTAAAAACAAATTTTGGGTTTTTTGTGATCAACTTTTGATGGGACTGTTTGGGAGCTTGTTTATGCCATACAACGACTTAACAGTATACAAACCTTGCCCTCTTGGTCCAGAGCTATGAAACACCTAGGTTGGTTTCATATATATTTTCTTCTTTCTATATTTTCCGTTTAAAAAAGCGTTTTCACATCCATTTGGTGAATTTCCAAATTTCTTAATGACGACAATAACAAAATTATCATTTCTAATCGAGGTTATTCGGCGTAACCGGCGAATAAGTATCTAAAGTAGTCTAGACCTTACGTTGTCTAAACCTTGGATACTAATCTTGCTTTATATTTGTCAACGGTTGCCATCAGATTTCATCTTCATTCTTGAAGATTCCATTTATAGCTAGTTGGTTTACAACCAGGAGGTATTCCACGAGCTCCCAATTTGGTTTTGTAAAATAGATTCTATTTCACTTTTGATGGCTTCTCTCCATTGTTGTCCTTCTGAGGAAGTTACCGCTTCCCGGTAAGACGTGGGTTCATTTTCTACCATAAAAGAAACAAAATCGGGTCCAAACGATTTCTTGTTTCTTGCCCTTTTGCTTCCTTCTTGGTTCTCTTCTCTTCCTCGGTTTGTATCTTGCTTTTATCATCTCATTTGGAGGATCATTTCATCTCTTTGTCTGTTATCTTGGTCAACTTTGTCTCTAAATCTAGATGAGCTTCGTTTCCTTTGATAAACCAAGGGAAATTTATTTTCAAAGAAAATAAAGATCACTTGATTCCATTATTGTATTCTTTTGGATGTCCTGGATTTTTTTCGATTCAATGTACAATGAACGATAGCTCAGTGCTTTTCTTAGCATACCAATTGAATATACAATCCACAGATATTGGTCCAATCGTTTGGGCTTTGGAGTTGGCACCAGCTAACCTTGGCTAACAACCCCACACTCGTAAGTATTGATATGTGATTTTATTCTCAATCATAATTTCATAAGGGTCTCTTCCTTTTCTTTACGAGGTATCTTATTTAAAGATAAGTAGCCGTCAGATTGGCTTCCACCACATGTCTGACTCATACCAGAAACTAATAACCACATGGCAGTAACCCCTATTTTTCAAGGTACGTTCTTCCTTTCGGCAATACCATTTTGCTGGGTGAATTAGGAAGCAGTGAAACTCGTGTTAATTCCATTTTTGCACAAAGCTCGGCGGAATGGAGCTACGTATTAACCTCCTCTATCACTTCGTACATGCTTGTTTTCTTACCAAGTGGATCTCATATTGGTTTTGTATAGAACAACTTGTCTATAGCCTTCATCTTTTTCTTTTCAACAGTAAACATAGCAATACCTTGGTACAATCAACAATAAAACAGGTTAAAGTATTATTGCCACCCTTCATGGGTTGTGATTTATCAAATCACATATGTCTGGTGGTGTATTCATATCAAGTGGTTTCGGTTGTTCGCTTAACTGATTTGAATGAAGTTATTGTTAGTTTGGCTTAACACAAGTTTCACATTTGTATTTAGAATCAATATGAAGTTTGGTATGCTATTTAAAATTTAAATTAAGACGGATCGAATTAAATATTACATGTCCAAACGCCGGACCTTGCCACATCATTAGGAAGACTCAATCAGTAAGCGAAGAGTTCATTTTATTGATATCATTCTGACCACCATTACATTGAGTTTAAACATATCATTACTGCATAACCTTTACCAACTACATTTGATTCTTAGACAAAACAAAAACTTATTAGACTCAAAACTAAACGGAAAACAAAATTGTTTAAACAGCCAACGGATACAAGATTCTTGCGGAAATCGCCGAAACATACAAGACATAGTCAATTGAGCTCTTTCTCGGATGTCATCTTCAAAAATAGACATCTCCTTCACCCTTGATATCAGCAGTTGCAGAGTTGCCAATATACAGCTTCTTGTCCATTGTCAACGCTCTGAAAGAGTGAGACATACTCTTATCAGCACCCACTTGAGAGTTGCCCAGTATCAATTCCACCAACCACTGTTGTTGGTACCTACCAGGTTAACCTCAGAGATCATGACACACATGTCAGACACCATCGCAATCATGTCCCATTCTCATCCACCATATTCGCCTGACGTGGATTCACCCGCTTCGGCATCTTGTAATTAGCAGCACGGTGACCAGGTTGGTCACAGTTGTAGCAAGTCCTCTGGAACTTCTGTTTCACAATCCCAGCTTTAGGAGCAAGGTACTCAGACTTCCCTTTGCCTTTCTTGTCATTCTTCTTTTTGTCTTTCTTATTTCCCTTGGAATTAAACCTTGAAGATGACCCAACATGCTCAACCATATTAGCCTTGGCTAATACAGGTTGTATAAGTGTCTTTCTGAGCCAGCTTGTTGTCCTCTTCAATACGAAGACGAACAACCAAGTCTTCAACACTTATCTCCTTTCGCTTATGCTTCAAGTAGTTTTTGAATTCTACCCAGCTTGGAGGTAACTTTTCAATTATAGCAGCCACTTGAAAAGTTTCACTCAAGGTCATTCCCTCAGCATGAATGTCGTGTAGCAGAACCTGCAGGTCTTGAACCTGACTTATCACGTTCTTTGAATCAACCATCTTGTAATCCAAAAACTGAGCTACCACGAACTTCTTTGTACCAGCATCCTCTGTTTTGTATTTGCGTTCCAATGACTCCCATAATTCTTTGGCAGTCGTGGTCTTGCAGTACACGTTATACAAAGGATCTATCAAACCATTCAGAACATAATTGTGGCACAAGAAGTCTGAATGTTTCCATGCTTCCACAGCTTGCACAGCCTGTGCATTAGAGGATTGACCTTCGGCAGGAGGTTCAACCTGAGGTGCAGTTTCTTTCAAGAACCGCGCAAGGCCTAAGGTGGTGAGATAGAAGAACATCTTCTGTTGCCACCTCTTAAAGTTTTGACCATTGAACTTTTTCTGGTCTTTCTGCACTGATTAGCCATGTGTTGGTAGACGTGCGCACCAGTTTGGATCACAACAGTAGTCTCAGGAGGAGGAGTTGGAGGTTAAGTCACCTGAAAGTTTTCACACCAAAACCGTTTAGTACAACTGTAATCACTCGGTTTTGGTTGTACAAGAATACTTTTTTACCGACACTCAGTTCTTGCGTTTTAGTGAAAATAATATTCAGTTTATAGAACTCAATCCTGGATTTCTATATCGTATTAATTTAAAACGTTTATGGATCTATGTAAACCGCCGATAAAATCTGTTTTTGTTACCTGATTTCCAACGAAACTCTATCTAGGTTTCGACAGAAACAGTTTATACGAAAACTTGTTAACAATATTATATCGAATAATAAAAGCGTTTTAATTCTGTTGTAATCAGACTCTGGTTTTAAGACTGGTTGGGAAAACCGCATACTTTTTTTAGCGGTAGATCACATAACATTAACAAGAGAAATTATCTTAAAGAATAAACGATAATATAAGCAGTAATATGAACGGAGGACTCGTGTTTAACACGATTCTTAAAGCAGTTCGCCGTCTATTTCCCAGGGGACAACGTCCAAAGCTGTTGTACAGCAGACTAGACATCTTGCCCTTGATAAGTTCACGGAAAGGTCGAGTGATTTCTGAGCGAGGAGCTGTTGGTAAATGCTTGCGAACTGGCGGCTCAATTCTTTGGTATTGGGGTATTGTGTTTCTGTATCTTAAAACTGAATCGAGAGGCCTCTCTTGTATCAGTTATAATCCCTTACTTCGTTATCTCAAGCCAATGTGGGTGCTATAAATTTAGCTAGTTGATCTTTTCACCTTCTTGAATTTATCAAATAAACTTCTTTGGAATATTCTGGAACCTTATCAAAACTGGCAGTAAAAATATCAACCTTTTGAATTTATCAAATAAACTTCTTTGGAATATTCTGGAACCTTATCAAAACTGGCAGTAAAAAGATAGGCGCGTAGGTGAACCACCGGAGCTGCATTCGTGTTCGCAGGTCGCGCGGGCTCGAACCCATCTTGGCCCAGAAACCCATTTTTTGCACCCCCCCCTCGCGCGTAGCTTGGAGCATAATAAACCGACAATAGGAATTTACATGCAAATACCAAAGGTTTTCATTATAAACCCAATCCCACTTCACACTTTGGGCGATGTGGGATAGTTCCAGATTTGTGTTCCACGTGCCTCACTTTGAGTCACGATATCTCATTCATCTCTACTCAATTTTGGACATAGTTTGGCTCGTTGCGAAGCTCTCTTCGAGGAGAACGCAAAGCCCCAAACATCTATTATTATATATAACATCTACATATATTAAATCTTGTCCAAAGTTAGCAAAAACTCATATTTGCTATACCATTTTCCAACAAATAAAACTTAGAATTTAGCTAATATAAGTGATCTCAACACTAAAAAGTTCATAGCGATTTACAAAAATGGCATCAGCCAATAAACTGGAAAGGAAGCAATAGCAAGCGCCTGCTAGTACCTCATAGGGTTAGGTATGGTAACGCCCAACCCGACATTATGCCGATGTGGCACCGGCGTTGCCGGAGTTCCAAGTTGCCGTCGTCTTCTGTTCCTTTGGAGGTATAATTAACATGTGACTAATATGAAGAGATTGCTTGTTGCTATTTTATTAGTGTACTACTATTTGATAATCTTGATATAATTATTACTCCGTATATAAAAATGCAACAACAGTTGCATACACTATAAATGATCTCATTCACTTTAATGTTGGGATACTTACTAAGTTACTAATTGCTTGCTAAATATTTCACAGCTTTATAAAGTTTGTTAACTTAAGCTCCACCTACTCTATAGATTCTTTTATGATGGAAATAAAATGGTTTTAAGTTTTAATGTAAAAAAATTGAATGATACCTAACTACTACTGTCAATGGTCATTCATTCGTTCAAAGAAGATGGAACTATATATGTCAGTCATGAGCTATAAATTTTGAACTACTCCGTATTAAATAGGACGTATGCTAATTCGATATTGTTAGTATTCGGGTCTCGATAATCATAGATTGCTTGGATAATTCTTGAATCATTCTTGAGTTTGAATACCGTGTCTTTAACAAACACACGATCATGATTATCACTGTAGAAATTATTGTATTCGGAAAGTGAACTATACACGATTCAAGAATTATCCAAGCAATCTATGATTATCAAGACCCGAATACCTACAAACGAATACAATATAATTTAAAAAAAAGACTAGGATGATGTACCGTAAGTTTCAATCTCATGCATGTCACAAATACCACCATTTAAATCTTGAAGTGGCTAATTTCCAGATTCCAATATCATATCCCAACGTACCAATGTTTCCACCCTTTTTATGCCATCTTCCAGCATCATATACTTCCTACAATTTTACATGTCTCGTCTTTTTGCAAAAATACACGATGGTGAACATTCCCAGCGACAAGTCGCCAGGGAAAGGTATCCCTAGCGACAAGTCGCCCGGGAAACCCCCAAAATGTCGCTGGGGATAGCGGTTAATGTTGTAGTGTCTTTGTCAAAATTGTTTTCAAACATTCTAACTGCTATAGTGTTAATGGGGATTCATTAAAACTTGATTGAAATTCAAAAGAGTTATGAAACGTGAATTATGAACTTGGAATATGCACGTGAATCTATTTTCTCATGGATTATATTCCCTGTGTTTGTTCATCATGTTTTTTCATAATTAATTTGTTTATGCGCCATATATGGCTTGTTCGGTCCGTGCATGTTGCTAATATAATACCATGCATGACCATGGCATCAAGTGAGATATTTATCCATAGTTGGTGTTTAGCTAGTTAAATTGGTAACTGTGTATGCCTTTCACCATAAAGGGATATATTTGGCCTTAATTAATTATTTTTTATGTATGCCTAGGCATGACAACGATGATGTTTCATCCTTGCCGTTCTTTAGTATGAATAGAGGAATTCTCTTATTAACACAAGATGCGATATATGTCGAATCGTGAAATATTGGATAGTTTCTTTGTTTATAGAAATCCAATGAATAATGATAGGGATTAAACTCAGTTTTATGATGAGTGACTCATGGTTTCACTTTGTTGTTAGAGAATGATTGCTATCATTAACTTAATATTTATAAAACTACTTGTGTCGATGTTTAAAATGGTGTAGCACGCCATGTTTTCTGTGATTGTAGTTTATGTTGCTACCGGAATCCTTAGGGATTATAAGGATGAAGAAAATTAGGCATGGTTAGGCATGTTTGTGTTGGATTTTACACTTAGTGCGGATTTAATGAATAAAGTTATATTGTCTAAGGGATACATAGTACTTGTGTATTTAGACTATCTTCTTGTGGTCAAAGAGACATTATTCATTTGATATGTTTGGCTAGTGTAAACTAAGTACCTATGTACTTGGATATAACCATGTAATATGGTTAGGAACAAAATGGATTCTTCGAAATTTAAAGTGATACAATCATTGATGTAATTAAGTTGGATAATTGATCAAAAAGATTATGTGGCCATTGATGAATGGATTTTCGCATTTGATGTGGTATATTATCTGGGGATCATAGAAGCAAAGTTGTACAACGGGTTTAACTTTGGCATCATGAATTGTTATTGTAATTTCATATTCTAAAGAAGTTTAATGGTTGAAAGACTTGATAAACATTGTGTTATATTTAAAGTCAATACTATTAGGTTCTATGCATTTTAATACTGAAACTAAACTATCGATAGTATACCACTTGACAAAGTGGTTGGCAAGGGACTTAGTGAATAAGTCGGTAATAGGGATGAAAAGTCCATTAAATCTTCTAATTGTGAGATACCCAATTCCCTTCTAATACAACGTTAGAAGCTTGAATTCAATGTGGAAAGCTCACACTTAGAGATTGGAACACATGTTATAATATCCCAAGGTATGTGTTCAGACCTGCAAGATAAAGAGGTTGAAGTTTATCTTCTTAATAGTTCTTTTGAAAAAGTGCAACGCATGACATGATTAAAAGAAACTACCTATATGAGTATGAAGTTTTGCCGCTTCAATAAGCTTGGACTTGGCTTAGTATGTACTCATGAACGGATAGGGACGCATGGCTTGTAAAGCGTCAAGTATAAACATTAAGAAGATAAACTTGTGTGTATACTATCTTCAGGTATTCAAATGGGTTGACGGGTTCAATCGTTACGACACCTCGATTCTCGAATATTTGGAATGTGTAGTATACTAAGATGAAAATTCAATCGCAAGACATTTTCATTTATGCATGAGTTTGATTTGTTTTGATTATTTGGGTGATCAAGGATTACACTAAAATGGGGGAGGATTGTTGGTGATTTTAGTGTTATCGAGCATTTTGTGTAATGGTGATTTACCCGAGACCAAAGTGATTTCAAGTTAAGTTATAATACAAGTTCGGAGGTGCGGAGTGCATATAACAACCCAAGATTTTTCATCAAATGCAAAACCTATTTTACTATTATCACAATTGTACGGGGAAATGTTTTGCTTTATTACATTACTTATATATCTCAGTATGTCATAACTAAAGTAGACGAGCTCACGCAACCTATCTATGACCATCCTATCTTCATATATGTCAAGCAAACATCATAACATGTCAAGTCAATATCATCATATCCCCTTTACAAGGTACATTACTCCTATAATGTACTATTCACAACGTTATATCTAAACGGGCTTTAAACCGTTATCGTATACCTCTAAACCCTAATTCCATAAAAGATTAATATATAAAGTGAATGTACAAGCTACTAAAGCATATGTACAAGTATCATAACATCTCATATGAATATACATTCTATCCAAAGAAAGGTACAAGTCCTTAAAAGCTCAATATACAAGTCATTAAGCATGATCTCTAAAATAGCCATTTTACCTCTGTTTTCATTCCAATTTCTTCACCACAACTTGTGTACAAGCTACTATACTCATTCTACAATGTGTAAACCCTAATTATTATATTCATAAGCCTTCACACACATATCTACACTCAAAACCCTAATTCAAAAGTCAGAAACCCTAACCCGAGCTAAATACTACACAATGACCCGTTTCTTCATTTTAATCCATTTTAAACCTTAACCAACACTCAAATAAGTTGCACTAACTTATTTTACAATCATATCAATCCTAATCAATCATTATTTCATCATTACTTCATCATCTTATTTCATTTGTACGTAAAACGAATCCGAGAAACCCTAAATGTACCTAATTGTGCACTAAATGTAACTTTGACCCGTTTACTCATTTTCTGACCATCTCATTCTCAAGAAAGCAACCAAGAGTCATTGTAAACCCATAAAATGAGTTTACAAACCTTTATCCATCATTATCCATCCTTGCTTCAACAATGTACGAGAATTACAAAGCTAGAAAACCCTAAAAGCCTTATATGAACCCTAATTCCAAGCTACGGCTTATTCTTTCAATTTCAACCCATCTTAACTAAAACCAACGATCAAACTTCATTGATAATACTTTATTTAAGCCCTAGGATCTGTATTCCATCATTCCTAATCAAAAGTATACAAAATATAAACCAAGAAAGTCAAGAAAACCCTAAACGTGCCCTAATCAAACCCGTGACCTCATTTCTTCAATTCTAATCCGTTTTAACCCAAACCAATTGCTAATCTTTGCTAATCCTTCCTATATCAGACCTTGGCTACATATATTAACTATCCTTAATCATTTATACACGAAATAAAGACTTGAAAACTTGTGAAACCCTAGTCGAACCCCAAAACAGCCCGCACCCTTTCACCATCAATTTTGAACCATTTCAAACCATTCCAAGTGCAAATAACTTCCATGAACCCCTTCTAGAAACCCTTAAGCAGCTTACCCACCTGCTCTTACCTTTCCATGGCCAAAATTGAAGACACATGATGGCCTTGTTGTCCATCTTCTAGCCGTGACACCCAAACACCCCAAAAACACTTCCACCACTTCAATCTACTATCCTAGACCCTCATACTCACACCATAGCTTCAACACATCACCTACTAGACCCTCCACACGTCCATGAACAGATCCTAAGTGTTCCTTAACTCCTTTGCCTTCAAACTACTATAAATAGGACCTTAGATAGCTCATTCTAACTTGCACCACACCTCCTCCTCTATAACCCTTATAGGCAGCAATCCTTTGCTCCCTTATGATCCTAGGATCATTAAAGAAGTTCAAGAAGTGAAGCCCTGAAGTATTGAAGCCTCGGAGTGAAGATACAAGGCGTACGAGTGGAAATACTACCCGAAACGACCCATTTCCACCATTTTTGATCATTGAAGCTCAAACCCAGGTTCTATCAACTTCATATCTGCTCATGTAACGTTATAATGTTCATATGATCTTGATAAAATCATAATATAAAGCTTTGAACTCAAAAACCTAAGTGTTATGCCTTTTTGATCCAAAACCGTACACCCGAAACCCTAATTTCGCGTTTTTCTTAAAACTAAATGTTATAATGGTTAAATATTGTTATAATATATCCTAGCATGCTTAACTAATGTTAAAATAACCACTTTATTGATTAATGAAGGAATTTGAACTTAAAACCCACACGTTTACGTTTTGAAACCCTAATATGACCCGTTTTGCTTCCTAGCTTAACGAATCGTTATTTTAAACTTGTGTTGCGTTAAAACTTCATATTTTAGTTTATTATAACTTATAAATGTCTATTGAAATGTTAAACTAAGCTTGCATGGCAATTTGAACATGTTTTGTAATTATAATCCATGCAAGGGGTATATATCGTAACTTTCAGAAACTTATAACTAAAAGGGCTAAAAGTGTAATTTTATCAAAGTTATAACTCCAGGGATCATTTATGTCACTTTTCAAAGTCCAAGGTTTATTTTGTATATCAATAAAAGTTGAAGGACCAAAGTCGTAAATAGTGCAAACCTCAAGGGTCTACTTGCAATTTTCCAAACCCTAGGGTCTAAAATGTAACATTTTGAAAAAGTATAAAAACTTGTTTGTTAGGAATAAATCTTCACAAGACTTAATACTGCCAACAGTACTAATGGAGTTAGTACCGCCAGTACTAACTTAGTACTGCCAGTGTTACTTAATACTGCTAGTAGAAGGAGTTAATACTGCTGATGGTCAAAGCTGCTGAACTGAAGATAAGAATGCATGGAGATTATTTCAGGATGTTTATATTTGAATTGTAACTGATCCGAAAAGATAGGCTGTTATCTTTGTAAATGACTCCTTGTGTTTTATAAAAGGAGATCCTAAGTTTAGTATAAAGATAGAACTTTTAGAGACACTTTTCAAGTGATAGAAATACTTAGAGAGAAAATTTGTAATAGCTTCAAGGTTTGTAACCCCAGTACTTCAAGAGTACTCGTATTATTCTAATAATATTGAAGTAGTGTGTTTAGTGTTCATTGTTTGTTTTGGTCATTAATGTTCCATTAATAAACTTCTCTAGAGTATCAAAGTATAGATTCCGCATACACTTTGGTATACATACAAAGTCTCAACATTTGTTATTTTGGATTCTTCCAAGGTAGCAAACACTTTACTACGTAAAGAATCGATCAAGGCGTGGGATCAACAAGTGGTATCAGAGCCTGTGCTTTGAGAAACTTTGATCTAGGGAAAATGGAGTTAGAAAATTCTCAGAACAATGCGTTGGCAAAGCTTCCCATGCTTAAACTAGGAGAGTATGAGATGTGGGAAATCTGAATCAAGCTGTACTTTCAGATCCAAGATTATGCATTATGGGAGGTAATAGAAAATGGGAATTCATGGGTACCTATTCTTGTTACAACACCAGAATCTGGTCCATCAACATCATTGAAGATGACTGTGCCCTCTACTACTAAAGAAAAGATTTGCAAGAAGAATGATGTCAAAGCCAGAAGTCTTCTCCTCATGGCACTCCCAAATGAACATCAGCTTACCTTTAACCAGTATGTTGATGCTCAATCTATGTTTGTTGCTATTAAAGCTCGCTTTGGAGGAAATGATGCAACAAAGAAGACACAGAAGGCCTTACTGAAGCAACAGTGTAGAAAATTTAATGACTACAAAGCTCAGAATCATTGGAACTCTATCGTTAACAGGCTTAAAAGCTTGTTAGTAGATTGCAAATTCAGGGTGTAGATACTCCTCCAGAAGATCTAATGTTAAGTTTTGAGAAGCTTACTTCTGAATGGATACAACATGTGGTAGTCTGGATGAACAAACCGACTTTGATACTATGGGTTTGGATGATTTGTACAACAATTTTAAAATTGTTGAACAAAAGGTTAAGAGAACTGCTGCTGCTAACAATGATGATAAGAACTTGGCATTTCTAACCACTTCCAGTCCAAGCAGTACTAATACTATTAATACTGTTAACACTGGAGTTAGTACTGGCAACACCAAGGTTAATACTGCTAGTACTGCTAGTTTTAGTGATGCCACAGTTTAGTGCATTTTTGTTCTTTCCACTCAACCACAAGGGTCTCAATCTAGTTCATGAAGATCTTGAGGACCTTCATGATTGATGATTTGGAAGAAATGGATCTAAAGTGGAATATGGCATGCTAAGCATACCACCCACTTTGGCAAAAAGTTCTATCAGAGAACTGGAAGGAAGATTATCATTGATGGAAGTAGTACAGCTGGATATGATAAATCAAAAGTAGAATGTTTCAACTGTCATAAAATGGGACATTTTGCCAGAGAATGCAGAGCACCAAGAAGTAAAGACAACAGAAATTGGAATCAAGGAAGCTCATCAAAGGCAGTAAGGATTGAAGATGCTTCTGAAAAGGCAATGTGTGCTATAGATGGTGCTGGATTTGATTGGAGTGACATGTCAGAGGATGAAATTCAAGCAAACATGACACTCGATGGGTGTCAAGATTCGGAGGTTCGAAATGTAATTCTTGTTCTAAATCTTGCTTGCAAAATTATGAAGTTCTAAAGAAACAGTATGATGATTTACTTGTTAAATTAGATGATACTGGTTTTAAAGCAGCTACATATAAAAGAGGTTTATCAATTTTAGAAGCACAAGTAGTTGAATACAAAGAATCTGGAGTCCTTTTTTCTGAGGAACTTGCTTTGCTTAAAAGAAGTATAGGTCACAAAGAATATCTAATGGGATTACTTAAGACTGAACTTGAAAAGGTTAAGGAAGAAAAGGAGGGATTTGAATTTAAGATTGCAAAGTTTGAAAAATCATCAAAAGACTTAGATGATTTGTTAGCAAGTCAGGTAACTGACAAAAGCAAAAGGGGTTTTGGTTATAATGCTGTCCCCTCACCTCATCCCTTGATTCTTAATAGACCAACACCTTTAGACTTATCTTATTCAGGTCTTGAGGAATTCAAACAACCTAAGGTAAATGAGTATGGTCCTAGGAATTCAAGTTTAAAGCCAACCACTGTTTGTGATAGAGAGTCAGATAATTCTAAGGAGAATACTGATGAATCTTTAACAGAACAAACAAGACTGTTATCTGAAAATAGCTCTGTTAAGTCTCCTACTTTAAGGTTGACAAGATTGGAAAGAAAGTTTTTCTATCCTATAATCTGTTAGGGAAGAAGTAACCTAAAAAATAAAAAAGCTAAGGAGAATAATGATGCTCCCATTATTGAAGATTGGTATCAGAAGATGGGAAGAAGTTGAGCTATCCTAACGGTAGAAAAGAAAACTGCTATTCATACTGCTATAAGAAAGTGTCAGTTTAAAACTAAAAAACCAATTGAAGGTCAGTTAGGTTATTGCAGAGATTTAGTCACAGGGACCTAGGGGGAACCAGAGAATTGGATGGTTAAAATCCAATCATTTAGGATGTACTTTGTTTTTATTAACAAGACATGTTTTTATCTGTGAGAAGTTTTGATCACATCCAATACAGTTGTCCTAATGTCACAAACATATTGGTTACAGAGCAGTTTAATGAAGACTGGCCTAAAAACTGTTATAATGCAAGGCCTGTTAATACTGTTTAGGTCTGTACACTTGCCAGACCTTTTAGTACTCCCCCCCCCCCCCCCCCCCCCCTCCCACCCTTCCCCCCCCCCCCCCCCCCCCCCCCCCCCACCCCCCCCCCCCCATAGGGCTTTTAATACTGTTAGGCTTCTTATATGCTCACCACAAAATCAACAGTTCTTTGTTGCTAGACCAAAGTCCACATTTTCAAAATCAAAGCACAATCAATGTTTAAAGGCTCTTTTAACAAGAGTACAACATTAACAAAAAGGTCTATAATCAAAAATTAAACTGGTAGACAAACATGTTAATACTGTTAGGCCAATGTTACATACTGTTAGGGCAGGGGATTTAATCGCTGTTAAGCCCTCAGGAAATGTTGGGTTTGGAGACCTATCAAACCCAATGGTGCATCACTAGTTTTTAACAAATATAATTACATTGATGCACGAGGCAGATCTAAGTCAGTAATGGCTTGGGTCCCCAAAGATAACTAACTTCATAAGTTTTGTGTGCAGAGCAATTCACAGCTAAATGATAAAGGATTTGTGGATAGTGGATGCTCAAGGCACATGTCTGGAAACATAGCCCATCTTTCAGATTTCAAAGACTTTGATGGAGGTTATGTTACTTTTGGTAGAGGAGCAAATGGAGGAAGAATTACTGGCAAAGGTACTATTAAAACAGATAAACTTGATTTTGAGGATGTATACTTTTGTCAAAGAGTGAAGTTTACCTTTGTTAGTGTTTCACAACAAGTGGGACTAAAAGTAACTATGTTCTTTTTACTGACTCTAATTGTCTTGTTGTATCTTAAATTTTTAAGTTGGCTGATGAAAATCAGATCACTTCTTAAAATTCTAGACAGAATAAACATGTACAGTTTTGATATGAAAAACAATGAGTTCTAAAGTTGGTTTAATTGTCTAGTTGCATAGGATTACTTCTGAGAATCAATGTATGGCATAGGAGGCTTGGTCATGTCAATTTTAGAATATTTAATAAACTTGTCAAAGAAAATCTTGTAAGAGATTTGCCTTTAAAAAGATTTGAGAATGACCAAACTTGTGTTGCCTGTCTTAAAGGCAAGCAACACAGAGCCTCTTGTAAGACCAAGGCCTTTAGTCCCATTACTAAGCCATTGTTTATGCTGCACATGGATCTTTTTGGTCCAACTTTTGTGAGTAGTCTAATGATAAAAATATGCTTGGTAGTTACTGATGATTATAGTAGATTTTCATGGGTTTTCTTTTTAAGAACTAAGGATGAAACTAGTGAGATCCTTAAAAACTTTATCAAAGAGATAGAAAACCTAGTGGATAAGAAAGTTAAACTATCAGAAGTGATACACTGGGACAGAATTTAAAAACAATGTGTTGGATGAGTTTGTAGAGAAAGGTATCAAAAGAGAATATAGTGTAGCAAGGACACCTCAGCAAAATGGTGTAGCTGAAAGAAAGAATAGGACTCTCATTGAGGCTGCTAGAACAATGTTAGCTGACTCTAAGTTACCTACAACATTTTGGGCAGAAGCTGTTTCTACTGCTTGCTATGTACAGAATAGGGTCTTAATAGTCAAGCCTCATAACAAGACTCCATATGAACTCTTTAGAGGTATTAAACCTGCTATAGGCTTCATGAAACCATTTGTGAGGTCATGCACTATTCTCTATAATTAGATAAGTGGGCAGTTTGATGGAAAATGTGATGAGGTTTCTTTGTTGGGTATTCCTTAAATAGCAAAGCTGTTAGGTATTAACATTTAGATCCAGAAAAGTACAGTAAAACTTGCATGTTGGGTCTTAGAGAATAAACTATGTAGAGGAAATGGCTCAAAGTGGCTGTTTGATCTTGATTATCTAACCAATCCAATGAATTATGTACTAGTGGTTGGCAGGACTTTTTCTAAATGATTTGCAGGTATACAAGGAGTTTCTGAGTCAAGCATATCCTCTCAACAAGATCAAGATTGTATGTCTGCAATTTGGAAGGATGCTTTCATATTTTGATGGACGCTTACTTAAAATATGTTGATGATGCACAAATACAAGATCAAGATGGGACTCATGATGATTGCAGTCTTCAGAATAATGGTACTGATGATCAACAAGTTAATACTGCCAGTCCAGAAGTTAATACTGGTACTAGAGAAGTTAGTACTACTGTTCCTGAAGTTTATACTACTACTCCTGAAGACTTGATAGGACCAATTCCTACATCTGAAGACACACAAGTGGAGGACCAAGAAATTGAATTGGGGAACATTTCACCATCTTATGCAGTTTCTTCTACTCCTCATACAAGAATTCACAAAGATCATCCATTGATATGGATTGGTGATGTGCAGTCTTCTGTGTTTAAAACAAGAAGGATGACACATCTTACTACTGATCTAGGATTTCTTGGTGCCCATATATGAAGGAAAGATCACCAGGACCTTCGATACATGTCTTTTTGCTTGTTTTCACTATCTCAGAAGAAACAAAAAGTGTTTCTAAAGCTCTTAGTGATCCTGCGTGGGTAGAAGCAATGCAGGAGGACCCTCTCAGTTCAAACTGATTATTGTATGGTTCTTGTAGACTTGCTAAAGGTCATAGGGCTATTGGTACAATGTGGGTCTACAGAAACAAGAAAGATGAATGGGGGATTGTCATCAGGAACAAGCAAGACTGTTGCCCAAGGACATCTCAGAAGAGGCATTGACTATGATGAGTCTTTGCTCCAGTGGCTAGAATTGAGGCAAATCAGATATTCCTGGCTTATGACTTCTTATATGGGTTTTACAGTCTACACCAAATGGATTGTCAAAAGTGCTTTCCTGTATGGCCAAATTGAAGAGGAGGTGTATTGTATGTCAACCTCCCGGTTTTGAGATCCTGACCTTCCTGATAATGTTATATAGTTGTGAAAAGCACTATATGGACTTCATCAAGCACCCAGAGCTTGGTACTGACACTTTGGCCCACTTTTATTTTGAGCAATGGATTTCAAAGAGACAGATTGATCAACTTTATTCATCAAAAGTCAAAAGGGGCATTTCTTTGCATGTTCAATCTATGTAGATTGACATGTATTTTGGATTCTACCAAGAAGAGCTGTTCTTGTGATGGAGTTTGAGAAGCTTCTGAAGGATAAGTTCAGAGAGTTCTATAGGAGAAACTCACATTCTTTTTGGGGTTGCAGGTCAACAGAGAAAGAAAGGCATCTTTATCAGTCAAGATAAATATGTCATGAAATTTTGAGGAAAAGTTCAACTAGCAGATGTTGAAGTCTGCCTCCACTCCACGATTTAGAAAGCTTTGGTTAAAGATGGAGATGCGGATGCTGTGATGAACATCTTTATAGATCTATGATTGGATCTTTGATGTATCTTACTACATCCAGGCCAGATATTATGTTTGCAGTATGTGCTGTGCAGGTTTTGGTTTCCAAAAACTTCTCATCTTCTTAGCTTGTCAAAAGAATCTTTTAGATACTTAAAGGCAAACCATCTCTAGGTTTTGGTATTTAAGATTCTCCATTAGAGTTAGTTGCTTACACTGATCGTGACTATGCTTCGGCTTACACTTGAGAGGAAGTCAGCACTAGAGGTTGTCATTTTTGGGAAATAGGTTGATTTCTTGCAATGAGAAACAAACTGTAGTTGCACTTCTACATACTAAGCTGATATGTGGCTGCTGCAAGTTGTATGGACGGTTCTCTAGATCCAAAACCATTGTGTTTTTCGATTATGGGGTATAATTTTTATGAACACTGTTATTTACATTGACAATACTTATGTACTATCTGTATAATAGAAAATCCTGTTCTAACCTCTAAAATACAAAACATTAGAGGCTTAGGACATCATTTATAAGAGATTGCAATGCTAAATGTTGATTAAATGCTAAAATTAACACTCAAACTTAATGTAGCAGATCTTTTACAAAGTTTTTAATGTGGTAGATTTCATTCTTGGTCTTCAAGTATGGGATATGCTCATCCCTAAGGCCCAAATCTCTTGTTTGTTTGGTAAGGTTTGTTTATTGTTAGTACTGTTAAGAGATGGTTTTTTGTTCAATTAATATGTAGTTCTTATTAGTATTGCTAGTTATATTTTAAACTGTTGTTAAAACTGTTACTTCTATAGTTAGTACTGTGGGGTGATCTGAGATGTAGCGATGTTTAAGCATGTTAGTAACTACTTCCATACTAATAAACAAGAAAAATGTGGTGTTTATGTTTTTCTTGGTTTTAAGTAACTTTTTAAGGATAAACAATGATGTGTGAAAGTGGTTACTCCTTAATGTATTATTTGCGGGGAGGCAAAATGTTGGTTGTTCTTGAAGTGTGGTTGGAACACCACTATCACAAATGGTCATTCTGTTCAACTTTGTCTAATAGACATCATGAATTGACGAGTCCAGAGCATTTGGCTACTGGGGCATTAGTCTTTCTAATCCATTGATAGGTGTAGGTGTACTCAAAAATCTAAATGGTCATCAATTGCACATGTTTTTACAATGAAGCATTGGCTAGTCAAAGCAAACGGTATTGGTAAAGACTCTACAAATCCGTTTATAGTTGATAGTTTACTCAAAACTATATGGTTATCATTGCACTATGTTTTACTAATGAAACAATGGCTAGTCCAAAGTAAACGGCTATTGGTAAAGACTCCTCAAATCCGTTTATGGCTGGTAGTTTGCCAAAAACTACACTTTGTGTGAATTTGTGAGCTAAAACAAAAGAGAGAATTGGTGAGCTCAAAAACAGAAAGAGAGCTGTGTGAAAAATAGACAGAGTGAAAAGTGAGCCAAAAGAATTGAGAGATGAAATGTGAGCCTAAAAACAGAAAGAGAGATTGTGTGAAGTTATTCTTTTAGTCATACAAACCTTTGGAGTTTGTACTGCTTATGGGTGGAAAAGTTAATACTGCTAGGCGTATT
The DNA here is from genome assembly GCA_026074375.1 of Tanacetum coccineum. NCBI lineage: Eukaryota > Viridiplantae > Streptophyta > Magnoliopsida > Asterales > Asteraceae > Tanacetum > Tanacetum coccineum. Next base: position 63,142 of record BQNB010010494.1, on the reverse strand, counting down.
TTAGTACTGCTAGGCCAAAGTTAATACTGCTGGATGACCGTTAGTACTGTTTGGGCCTAACAGATTTTTCATTAATTAATAGAGCCGTTGAGATATTTCCGCCAAATACCTATGGAATAGGGGTTTGACCAATTGGACTTTCGTGCACCTACTATATATTCGAATGATTTATTCACGATAACTTCAAATTTCTTTATATTGGTCAACTCATATCTCTCTGTTTTCTCTATTAAATTGCAATTAACTTTCTCCAGCCTTCATACTTACATACACGATCATATCCCACTCAATTACTCACAGTTTTAATCATGGCAAGTTTGGATTTTTGTGACAAGCACAACATGGTAGCGTTTCTGGAAAAATCTACGGGAAGTGCAGGGTTTCATCAGATAATAGATTTCCTCAATCGAAGTCACATTTGCTATGCACTCACCAAGAAACCAGAGGTTTGTGTCTCCTTTATCAAACAATTTTGGAGGTCTGCTGAGGCTTCTACTGCTGCTAATAGAGAAGTCAAGATTAATGCTACTATTGATGGTCACTCACTGTCTATCACCGAAGGATCTTTACGACGACATCTCAAGTTGGCTGATCAAGATGGTATTACTTCTATTCCAACCTCAGAGATCTTTGATCATTTGGCGCTTATGGGATATCACACTGACTCAGATAAGTTAACCTTTCAAAAATGTGCCTTTTCACCTCAATGAAGGTTTCTTATTCATAATATTCTTCATTGCCTAAGCCCAAAGAAGACTGCTTAGGAGCAGTTTAGTAGTAATATTGCAGCTGCTATTATATGTTTAGCCACCAATAGGAAGTTTAATTTTTCTAAGATGATTTTTGAGCACATAGTGTCTAATATCTCTAGTCCCCATAAGTTTTTGATGTACCCTAGGTTCATTCAGATATGCCTAGATATGTAGAGACACCAACTTCAACAACACACAAGAATATATCCTATTCCATCTCTTAGTATGAAAGTGTTTAGTAATATGAAGAGGTCTACCAAGGGATTTTCAGGCCAGGAGGTTGCGTTATTCCCCAATATGTTAGATGTTACTGAACCCTCAACTTCCCCTTCCAGAATCACATCTTCACCTTCCCCTACACCTTCACCTTCACCTGAATCTACCCCTGCTCATACACCAACACCTACACAACCATCACCTACTCAACCCTCACCTACTCAACCCTCACCCACACAACCATCACCAACATAACCTGGAACAGAACACCATCTTCCTATACCCCATAACTCACCTCTCCATGCTGTTCACTCACATGGAAGTGATGAGGATAGTTTGAAACTACAAGAATTGATGAATTTGGTTACAACACTTTCAGACAGGATTGGAGTTTTGGAGGCTGACTTGATGAAGACAAAGAAAACCTATAGTTCTGCTTATACTAAGCTTATTCTCAGGGTCAAGAAGCTAGAGTCTCAGATAAAGATTGGGAAAGCAAGGACACAAGCTAGGGTTGTTCTTTCAGATGATGAAGTCTTTGAAGATGATTCTTCTAAACAGAGGAGGAAGTTAGCTAATGTAGAGGTTCAAGAAAAAGCAAGTACTGACACTGAACTATTTATTCAAAAAGTGACTCCAACTGAAGTCATTCAAGATCAAGAGGGCAGTGAGAAAGCAAGTGATGAAGTTAGTACTGCTGGTGCAAAGAAAGGTACTGCTAGTGAAGAAGTTCCAATAGTTAGTACTACTGAGGTAAACCTTAGTACTGCTGGAGGAACTGTTACCTATTCAAGAAGGAGTGTAGAGAAAATTTCAAGACAAGATAAAGGAAAAGCCATAATGATAGAGGAAGAGCCCAAGAAGAAGTCTAAGAAGGAACTTGAGCAAGAAAGGTTGAGTTATGCTGAAGCAATCAGACTTGAAGAGCAAATGAATGAGGAACAAAGAGCTCAGATTGCAAGAGATGAAGAGATTGCAAGACAATGGGATGAAGAGGAAAGACAAAGAGCTATGGATGAAGCCAAGTCTGCTAAGAAGATAGATTGGAATGATCCTTCAGTCATCAGATATCATACTCAAAAAATGAAGCCAAAGACAGTTGCCCAAGCAAGAAGAAATATGATCAAATATTTGAAGAATCAGGGGAACTACAAGATCAGTGACTTCAAGGGAATGTCTTACAATGACATTAGGCCAATCTTTGAAAAGGTTTGGGATTTTAATCAAAATATTGAGCCTATGGATGCAGAGCATGGAAGTGAAAAGCAAAAGTCTCCTGCAAAAGAAAAGTCTCCTGAAAAGGTTGTGGAAGAAGAGGTTGATACACAAGAAGAGTTGAAAGAAGTTGTTAAAGAACCTGGAGCAAAGAGAAAGAAGTCCATTCCTAGAAAAAGCACAAGGAAGAGACAAAAGCTAGAAGAAGATGCTGAGAAAGATGAACTCAAAGGATTTTTGGATATAGTACCAAGAGAAGAGGCTCCTATAGAGGTTGAATCTATATCTACAAAGTTTCCTATTGTGGATTGGAAGACATGTGTTTTGACAGAGACTTTCATGTATTATCAAGTATTCAGAGGAGATGGCAGTTCAAAGAATTATAAGATACTGAGTGAGATGCTTGAAGACTTTGATAGACAGGATGTAGAAGAATTATATAGATTAGTCAAGGAAAGATATAGTACTTCAAGACCAGAAGGATTTGATCTGATGCTTTGGGGGGATCTACATACTTTGTTTGAGCCTGATGAAGATGATGAGATTTGGAGAGATCAGCATGAATACAATCTTTTAAGCTGGAGATTATGTGATTTTTGTGGTATCCATATTTTGTTGATGGAAAATGGATTGGCAATTCATATGTTGACAGAGAAGAAGTATCCTTTAAGCCAAGAGATGTTGTGACAAAAGATGTGTTAAGTAGAAAATTGGAGGTAGATATCTTGAGTAGTTCCCAGGCATTTGATAACTCCTCTGATTCAGATAAGATCTCAAGTGCAGAAGTGACAGAATTGTTTGATAAGAATCATAAGCAGAATAAGAAGAAGACTAGACGAAGATTTTGTTTTAGAAGAAAATTTAATGATTTGAAGACCAATCACAAGTTTAGGGGTGGATTGTTAGAATAAATAATTCATATGAATTTGTATTACTAGCTTAACAGTATTAAAGGAGATTATCGATACTGCTAGATACTAAGTTAGTATGCCAGGTTACTTATACAGCTAGTAGGAGAGGTTAGTACTGCTAAATGGTTTAAGCTGATGAACTGAGATAAGAATGCATGGAGAATGTATTTTAGGATGTTTAGTTTTGAATTAGATAATTAATCCTAATAGACAGGTAGGATTTATGTGTAAAGTGCTCCTTGTATTTCTTATAGTAAGTGAGATCCCATATGTAGGTATAAAGGTAGAACTTTTGTTAGAGGATTATCACTTAGTGAGAATTTTGTTAATAGCTTCAAGGTGTTTGTAGAACCCCCGCGAGTACTCTTCAAGTAGTTCTCGTATTAGTTTAATATATTGAAGCATGAGTTTTTGTGTATCATTGTTATGTTTCATGGGATACAGTTTAACTAATCCATTAATAAAACTTGTATCTAGAGTATCACAAGTGTAGATTCCACATACTCACTTTGATATACATACAATGTATCTAATCTTTGTGTTATTTTGGATTCTTCCAAGGTAAAAAACTCTTTACTTCATAAAGAGTCGATCAAGGCGTGGATTCAACGTAATCCCATGAGTGAAAGCTTCATTAGTTTACTTTTTTTAGTGGTTAATACCCACATATTTTGGACATAAGACTTTTTTACTATCGCTCGTGAAATATTCTTGCATATGTCTTGTGATAATTTCCACGCTTCACAACCAAGCTTGTAAATTGTCTTCCATTTCTTGCAATTCAGGTCGCGAGGGCTTACTTATTGGTTAAGAGCTTTTTAATTCAGTCTCTAGGCTATCATTGTTGCTTGCTCTATTCCAATGTAGTTATGAATAGCGAGATCCACCACTGGATAAAGGCATCCTTAGTGAGAGTACTAGTAGCAAATTTCACTTTCTAGTCCTCGATACAGTTGCTATGAGAAATTACCGATTCAGTTCATTCAAACTAACGAATGAGACCAACATCTCTTTTCGTACCATTGAAGTAGAAAGGTTGGCAACTCAGAAACTCGTTGTAAGTGCATTTCCTTGCTAAAGGAGTTTCTCTTGGTCTAGTATTCCTATTTGGATTGTCAGTACTTGCCATGGTGCAGCTTGGATTTCAGAGCAACAAACTAATACTTATCAGCAACTAGTTAAACGGATGGCAGTATGAGCATGAGCTGGTGCTGAGATGTTGATGTTCTCTGGGGAGGCATCTATCAACACGTTGATCATTGAAAAACTTTAAAATTAAAAAAAAAAGAATCAATAAATATGTTATAGTCATATCATCAAGATTAAGGTTGGAAATCTCTAATATCAAAGACTTGTGATCATTCTTTGATATTACATTGCAGGATATAACAGAAAATTTTGGAATCTAAAACTTCCAGAGATGAACACTCTAACAAGTATCTGACTTATAGGTTTCTCAAGGACTAGTTCACATCCTAGTGGTTGCGGTATGATCCATAATGATTTATCTAACTCTACGAAGATAGACTTATCAAAGGGATAGTTCGATGGTGGTGTAGTTGACCTAACCGGTGATGAAGATCTAATTGATGAAGATGTGGATATTGGAATAGGTGATTCAACAGGTGTCTCAGCATCTTTAGGTGGTGAAATCTTCTTGGGAGGAAAGAAATGTCAGGAATCAAACATTAGTGATAGTGATAACACTGGAGATGGAAGCAAAATAGTCAGTAGAGCAATAAGAGCTTGTGGTGGAATAGGTAAATCATTATCAGTAGCATCATATGCTTGCATGACCTTCATATATGGTTCGTCATGAAAGAAAAAGTGACGAGTTAGTAAGTTATGTAAGATCTTAGTTAGGGATCAATCTGATAAGTTGGGAGGATGGTGCTTACGCCACGGATGAGGCTAGAAAAATAGTCCGGTGAAGCCGGGATATAGTTAGGAGAGTGTGTAGAGGAAAAAGTATCCTCAACATCAGAATCAGATAGGATAATAATAGGATGGGGAAAAGACATGACTATATAACAACCCAGTGAAAATAACATAAGTTATTTATATATAATATAATAGTAGTGTATTATCTGCCATGGAAATTTTTTACACATACTATTCTGGAAACTGCAGTGGCACGGAGGACTTTCTTAGATGGAAAAAGTAGTTATAGTTTAGGTTTTACCCTTTTTCTCTATAACCTTAAGCTCTTATACGAATCTATAACACCCCTATTTTGACATATATAGTAGCGGAAGCTAATCTGGGGTATTACTTCATAGTACAATAGTCATAATCATAGAAAACAACTCGTAAAGAGATGTTTTTGGAAAATTTAGTTATCATTCATTTATTCATCAGAGTTTTACAAAAGAGAGGTCCCACTATCTAGAAACATAAAGTTTGAATGATAACAATTTTGCCATCTTCAAGTCCGTGCCACTTCGTGCCATAAGTTGCTCAATTACCTGAGATAAACATGCTAAAAAGGTCAACACAATGGTTGAGTGAAATTCATAGGTTTATGATAAATAGTTGAATACAAGTCATCAAAGACAGTGGGTTACGTTGTTATACACCCATAAATAATAATAATTGCAATAGGTACAATTATCATAGAAAATAATATTATTGCCCTAAGCTTATGACCTTAATACGTTAACATGGAAATCACCGTAGTGACATTGGTTGAGGAACAAATGTTCCCGTGGAAAGGTAACTTGCCAAGGTTACCCATTAAGTTAAATATAGTACGTTTGGTTACCCTATGAACGGGTATACCAACGAGAGTCGTCACCCCCAATAGATCTATCCATAGTATTTGCGTTTACTCGCAAGTAATTAATGTTTCATGATATGGAAATAGTGGCGCTGGAAGGTACTTAGAAAATAATATATCTGGATAGCATACAGTTGGAAAAAATTGCTTCTTGGTTTATAGTATGTATCCCCCTCAAGGGTTTATAAAGATTCAAAATATGGCAAAGATAGTTTTAAGCTCTTGTTTGTTTAGAACATTGATCGAGGATTGAATTAATAATAAGGCGGGAATTTCATAAAGTTGAATCATTGTTATTAATACATGGTTTGTCATAATCATCACTAAGATACATGTCTACTTCAAGCCCCAATCTTTACCTGATCAATGCGTAATTCGTTACTTCAACAGGAAGCATGAGTTCCTTGGGCTACTCCACTTGCTAGCTTCTATATCTTATTGGGACGTGTAAAACCACACACACACATGTTTTTATAGCTTTGGTGCACACACAATTTTTGGCAGACTATTTAGATATTCTGGGTCAATCTCTTTTTATTAATATGGAGGTTAAGGTTTACATGAAAACTAATAAAAGATATTAAATAAGTAAATAATCTAATGTTTATCTTGATATCTTTTCATTTTTATCTCTTTTTGACCAAATCTTCATTTTCTTTTCATCTTGTAGGAATCCAATAATGACCGACTTTGATCATCTTGATTCTATTATTTCTTTCATGTTTTTGTCTTATCAACTCAAATATAATTCCCAACAATCTTCCCCTAGTTGATAATGACAAAACCAAATAAGCACGAACTTCCCCTGAAGTTAATATACGAATGAAAACTTCCCCTTAAGCTAAGTTGGAAATTATCATTGAATCTTCTTCCCCTTTTTGTTATAATCAAGTAGGGGACAAAAATAAGCAGCTTTGATGTGGCATGTAAATGGTTAAACATTTTAACATTAAGCTTCCCTCGAAACCTATATGTTAACCATTTCTTGAATCTTTAATTTTTTATTATGTAATGATTACTGATAAACAAAACTAAGTATAACGAACTTGATGCTGAAGTAGAACAACCCAAACTTGTTTCTTATATCTTGCACTATCCACGTGACTTCGAACGTATACCCAAATCCAATGTATAGGGAGACCGCAATCTCTTGATAATTTATCCTCATCTTCTATGAGACACATAACCAAAGTGATAGCAAATGTGAGCATTGAGAACCATAAGAAAAATCACACACCTTTGCTAGATTTGTCAATTCCTTGTCACATCGTTTCTAAGCACGAACAAGTTACATCCTGCTAAAAGGTATGATAAAACACAAACCTAAATAATTCCACTTCACTATTAAATAAGTGATAAACAATCTTCTTCGTAACCACATCTTCAATAGATATAAAAATACGAGCCTTTAATTCAGTTAAGAACCAAAAACCAAAAATATTATGTGTGTGTTATCCGATAACTGTCAAAGCTAGCAATACTAACTTCTTTTATCGGACAAGGCTAGCAGTTATAATTGCTTCTAGCAGTACTAACTTCCTTTAACCTAAACAGTATTAACATAGGAAGTAATATTAACTTTATAATCTCAAGCAGTAGTAACTAACTGCTTTTACCACAAGCAGTAGTAACTGCTTTTTAACGCTAGCAGTATTAACCCATGACTTACTACTGTTCTTCCATACTAGGCAGCACAAAGTACATTAGCAGCATTAACCATCCTTGACAGCATTAAGTATGTACTTGAGCCCTAGCAGCATTAACTAAGTCGAGCAACACTAATTTAAACAAACAACAAAAACTATATCCAAGCAGCATTAATCTTCTTTAACAACATTAACTTTGTAATACGAAATCCAACTAGTAGCTATTATCCTATTACCAGTTGTATACCAGCTGATCTAGATCATTGCCTTGAAAGTTTCCATGTCTTCTAATTTAAGCACGATAATGATCAAGAATAACATTAACATCATTCTCTTCCAAATCATGACCACCATAGATACCATTAGTGCAAACCCCAACTTTATACAATCATGGCTTATCAAGAAAACCCTAAAAGAGTTTGAATGAATTCATACCAAGCCGTGTATACACCACATCAGATCTAAATAATATACAAACCCTAATTGTCTCGAGTTTGATCAGTTAGAGCACAATGGATAAAAAACAAACCCAAAAAAATAGTAACAAAGCTTACCAATCGTATTGCATACCCAAATAGGTAGAGAGGACGATTATAAGCATCATTATAGCACTGAATCTTCAAAACCCCATAAAACTTTCACCACACGATTTCTTGAAAATTAGGGTTTTTAGAGTTTCTTTAAAACCTTGTAGATCCTAGATCAAGAGCCACATGGCTCTGATACCAATTGTAAAGATCGTTTCCCATTTTAGGATCCTCTTCCTCTTTGTCTAAGTCCATTTTAGGATCCTCTTTTGGATCCTCCTCCTCATCATAATCGATGGCATCAAGATAGTCATTTTCGAGTTCGAGAGGGTTTGGTGCAAGAGGTGGTTCAACTGATAATTGATCAGGTATAGCGAAAACATGTTCGGGAGAAGCGGGTACAGACATGATGTCTACAAAAAGGTATACATGCTCGTAGTTAGTTAAATATTTATTTGAATAAAAACAGTGATGTGTCAAAGAATAGGTATGGCGCACGGAATGTAAAGACGATAATGAGTGAAACGGTTTAACTGTAAATAGTAGTTATAGTCTAGGTATAAAATGCAACCTGGTTCTCTATAACTGTAGCTCTGGTACCAATCTGTAACACCCCCAGTTTTGAATAGCAGCGAAAGCTAGATGAGGGTATTACTTTATGACACACAGTACAAGTTACAGAAAACAAAACTAAATGAGACGTTTTGAAATACATTAACATTCGAATAATACAAAATATCAGATTTTGATACAAGGTTCCACAAGTTTCATAATGTACATAAGTAGTACATAATAAAATTTTAAAGCTTTATTGTTAGGAATAATTGTAATACTTAATTTCTACTAGTAGGTATGTAGTTCCTACTGGTAGAGTAGTAGTTCCTACTGGCATTTATGTAGTTCCTGCTGGTAAGGTTATTATCATAGTTAGTCCTGGTAGGCTAAGTCTAGTTCCTACTGGTAGAGTACTTAGTCCTGGTAGAGTCAAATAGTTATTCCAGGATAAGGTTTAGTTAGTTAGAGATGAGGATATGCATGAGCTAAATTAGGAAGAGTCATGCATATTATTCTCACGTGATTTTAGGAGATGCCGTTTTAGGGTTTCACCACTACAAATAGAACCCACGGCTTAGGGAAATAGATAGATCCAGAAAACACAATTCTCCTTGTTCGTTAATAGAAATCCATAGAAGGATCTTTTAGTTTTTATCAGTCCTGTTCTTCTTATTAGTTGTGTCTATATTCCGCGTAGACATTAGCTTTTCTAAGCAAGAGTCTCTCTTGTGTTTAGCTTGTGATTACATAGGCTATTCACCATCCTTAACAGGCAGTAAAGATCTATCTAGAGTGGGATCCAACAAGTGGTATCAGAGCTTGTTGAGAGTCTCTCATAAGAAGAATATTCCTAGATCTAAGATCCTTATAAACCTCACAACCAAACACCTCTCTACACCTTTAAAATGGCAGGATCTGACAATGAAAGCGATGATGCTAGTGTTCATAGTGAAGCCACCATTGCTCAACAACAACAAAACATTCAACCTCAAATCATTACCACTGTCTCAAACAACAATGCAAAGTTTCCTTATTTGAAGAAGGATGAGTATGAGGTCTGGGCTATGAAGATGGAATACTGGATCACAAACAATGATATGAATATCTGGAAGGTGATTCAAAATGGCAACAGCTTGAAAAGGACTGGAAGAGATCGTGATGGAAGGGTCATTATTCTTCCCCCAACGACTGCAGATGAACACATTGCTGTTCAGAGGGAATCAAAGGCAAGAACTACCTTGCTTCAGTCTATTCCTGATGATCATGTGGCTGATTTCCATTATATGGATGATGCAAGGGATATATGGAATGCAGTCAAAGCTAGGTTTGGTGGAAATGCCGAATCCAAGAAGATGAGAAAGTCTATGCTGAAGCAAGAATTTTCAGAGTTCAGAATTAGTGAAGCAGAGGGATTGCACAAAGGGTATGACAGGATGCAGAAGATTCTAAGTCAGCTTAACCAACTCAAGGCCAAGCCAGAGGATGAAGATATTAATCTCAAGTTTCTAAGAGCTTTGCCTTCATCATGGTCTCAGGTAGCTTTAACCTTGAAAACCAAAGGTGGACTTGAACTTCTTTCTTTTGATGATTTGTACTACAAGTTAAAGACTCTTGAGGTAGATATCAAAGGATACTCTACTTTTTCCTCAAGCCAATCTGCAGGTCCAAGCCATTCTGCATTTGTTAGTACCACCAGTGCTAGCAAAAAGATGTCATATGCAGATAGTCCAAGCTATTCTTCATCTACCTACACTGCTCCATCAAACTCTAAGACTGGGTCTCACAGATCTGGTAATGTAATTGAAGATGTTCTTCAATCTTTTGTTGCTGATACTGAGCCAGAACAACAACTGGCTTATGAAGATTTTGAACAGATAGAAAAAATGGATCTGGAGGAGATGGACTTGAAATGGCAAATGGCTATGCTTTCTGTTAGAGTACACAAGTTTGAGCAGAAAGCTGGAAGGAAGATTGATTTTGATAAGAAGGAATCTGCTAGGTTCAACAAGAAGAAGGTCAGATGTTACAAGTGTCTTCAAAGAGGCCACTTTGCCAGAGAATGCAGGGCAAAGGGAGGAAATGACAAGCAGAGATATTCCTCATTCAAGATTCAGGAGATTGGAAAGAAGGAAGAAGATTCCAAAGCCTTGATCACTGTTGATACATTGGTTGATTGGACAGAGCATGATGGTCAGAGTGATGGAGTTATTGCTCCTAAAGAGTTTGGTATGATTGCTGGTTGTGATACTGAGGATGCAATTGAAGAAGGTGCTGCCAAGATATACAACTTGATCACTGGAGCTGATACAAAGGAAGCCAGTACTGCAGGTGATGCTGGAGAATTTGCTCTCATGGGTGTCACTTCTGAGGTACATAACTGCCCTTTTGGTTGTGACAATAAGTATAATGAACTTCAAAAGCAGTATAATGAACTTAATGAACAAAATAGTGAATATTTTATACAAGTTCAAGCTTATAAGAACTCACTTAAAACTTTGGAAAAACAAAAGAGAGTTCTTCAGAAAAATCAGTTGACACTTGAAGACAAGATTAGGGTGTTGTCTATTGAACTAGAAAATACAACTAATCTGCTAAAACATTCTGAAAGAATAAATGCTATTGCTGAGACTGCTAAGAAAGAATTACAGACAAAACTTGATAATCACTTAGTACAAACTGAAAAGTGGAGAACCTCTTCCAAAAACTTGTTCAGATTAGTTGATAGTTCCATGTCTGTTAGAACAAAAGTGGGTTTGGGATTTAATAACTATATAGGGGAAAATGAGTTAGGATGGGATGACTCTGCATTTAGTGTATTTACCACTAACTCTGAAGAAGTGGAAGGTAGACCTCATTTCAATAGGTTTGCCAAAACTGATAGTATGAAAGATGAACACAAAACTAAAAACCTTGTAACCCTAGATATCAAGAGCAACCTGCTCTGATACCAATTGATAAGGATCGTTTAGCCCATCTAGGATTGTTTTACAGATAATATTGATTGCACAGCGGAATAATAAGAAAGCAATATTATCAAACAAGGTTTTTTATTCATACGTTTTCCCTATTATCCCAACTATAATTTGGGGCTACACCAACTAACTATGGTGTACTATTCGACTCTCATTAGTCGACTTGCTATCTAACTATCTAGACTCTCATTAGGAGAGCTCTAGTTTTCTATGGATGGATATGTAAAACCTATGTCTATGATCTCTTTATATAAGGATAGATCATGAATTACAAAGGAAGTAAATCAATAGATAAGGAAACTATTTAAATTACATTAAACCACATTAATATGTTTCCTAATTATCCTATAGAATATTTAACCAAATCTTTATTTTTCTCCACCAGCTTGTAGAGTTTTATAATGACGACTTTGATCCTTTTGTTTCATTCTTTTATTCATTTTGTCTCATCAAATCAAGAATCCCAACACTTCTCCTAAGTTTGATTCTCTTCTCGAGGAGTTCTCCGGTGAACTCGCTCATATCGATTTGATTTCTCCAGAAATTGACGAAGCCGACTTTGATCCTGAGGAAGAAATTCGTCTTGTTGAGAAATTGTTGTATGATAATTCATATCCTCGACCTTCGGAAGAATTTAATTTTCAAAATTCTGATGCTGTAATCGAATCTTTCTCTCCATCTCCTATCCCCGTTGAGGAGATTGATATTTTTCTTGCTCCAGATGCCTCGATACCACCTGGTATTGAGAATGACGACTATGACTCAGAAGCGGATATTCTTTTTCTTGGAGAATTGCTTACTTATGATCCCCTTTGATCGTTATTATGTTCCATCATCCCCTCGTCCTCCTGAGAAACCACCAGATGATGATGATGTTTACTTTAATATTGAGCCCGATACGGGAGTTTTTACAAAAGTGGTGGATGATATTTCTGATAATTCGACAAGAGAACTTTATGTTCATTGCTAAATGTTTTTACCCACCTTCCCAGCCTCTTCTCCAAGGTTTGAACACTTTGGCTTTCTATTTTCATCCGAAAATGATGACAAAGTTTTCAATCCTGGAATTCTTGCTTCTAATGAGGAGAAATCTCCTCATCTATTATCTCATCGGGGCTTTAAAGCTTTCCAGGTCATTTCTGATTTTTCTAAAAGCCCGATGATGATCTATGGAGAAGACATTCCTTTCTTGGATATTCCGTTTCTCCATTTCTATCCTCCTTGACCAGCTTAAGTATGGGGGGATCGAGTCAAGCTTAGTGACTCTTTAATAAACAAGCACTTCGTGGGTGGTAACCCATGCTTATCCTAATATAATTATAATAGTAGTAATGAAATAGTGTGTTGATGAGTGGAAGAAAGGGTAAGGTTGTCGCTCTTCCATTCTTGTTGTGGCTTTGTTTTTTTTGTGATGTTGTCCAGGAATTGTCTCGGATTTTCAGAAAGCCTCTCGTGCTTGTGGTTTTTGTCCTTCGTTCACTCGAGCTTCCCCCCCAATCCTTAGCATGTTTGGGAATCCAATATCCTAAATCTTATTGACTAACGTTTATCTTTGAGCATACTTAATAAACGGCTTTAGATTTACGTAGAGACCCTTCTTAAAACATTGAGGACAATGTTTAATTCTAGTATGGGGGATCTATCGATTTGATTGTGCCTGCAGTCGTTGTTTTTACGTAATCCCGTTTTTACCACCAAAATACCAAAAAAATGAAAAAATTTAAAAATTTTCAAAAATAAAATAAGTGTTTTATCACAATGTTGACTTTCCTGCTAGGTAGAATAAGAATAAATTTTGACTCGATCGAGCGTGTTGAGCTCTTAGCTTTGTCCCTTAACCGTTATAAACTTGACTAAGCATTCGCGGATCTTTTTATTAAAGATTTTAAATTTGCGAAGAACAAGAAATGATAGAGTTAATTATGAGTTAGATACTAAACAAGGATTATTTGGAAATCTTAAGAGCTCATAAGTGTAGTTTGTGGCTTTTTCTCCCATAAGCTCCTAAGCTGACTAATAATACGTGCTCTTTTCGAAAATTAAACTTAAATCAACGATTTTTGAAGTATAGTCGATAACAATAATTTATTTAGTCTTAGTTCAAATTTATACTTAAATTTTCTAAAAAGAAATTTTCTCTATATTGTGGTAATAATAAGTTATAAAAAAAATAAAAAAAATAATGAGGTAATAATAACTGTGGGCTGATAAAAGTTTACTGCCTCTTGCCGGCTCACAACCGATGTGGCAGTCTTCAAAAGAAGGCCCATAGTAAGAATAATAATCCGAGACTGATAAAAGTTTATTGCATCTTGCCGGCTCACAACCGATGTTGCAGCCTTCAAAAAGGTCGAGGATTTCCTTCGTTTAAAGGATGTATAATTATATTAAGTGTAATATATGTGATTTAATAAATATAGGGAAAATCTCTTTTTGTTGAATTTAAATATACTTTTGAACTAAGACTATTCCGTTTTAACTTGTGGTCCTTCTCAATAAATTGTTTATTTAACGGGAAGCCTAAGAGTTTTTGAAACCGAAGGTCCGTGAGTTTCGATACTATTCTCTGTGGGGTGTCAAAAGCCTGGTCACCTAAGCCGGTCTCGGCTGGAATGTGCCGAGAAGAAAGTCGCTACATGGAATGATCTCGCCTTCAAAATCATAATTCTTGGGTGGAACGTGAAGCATAGAAATATTACAATTTTCTTAAAATGGTTGATCCATGATTGAAATTCGATATAATAATTTTTGGGAGTGAAAAGTTTACAAGTTACAAGTATGAGTAGTGTTAGCATCTTACCTTATATTTAACGGTACCTACTGGTAGCATCCCAGTTCCTTCTGGTGATACAACGATTTCTCCTGGTGATGTTTCAGTTCCTACTGGTGGTGTTCCAGTTCCTACTGGTAGTCCAACTGACTCATTCTTTGATGATGAGCCTACAACAAGATTCCCCAGTCCATCAGACCTTGGAAATAATGAACCCTCACCTGGTATTTTCTCTTCTTCATCCTATGATGATGAGTTTGGTGCTGATCTAAACAATTTAGCATCAACTGTGGAAGTCAGTCCTGTGGCAACTAAGCGAATCAATACAATTCATCCTCAATCTCTGATTATTGGGGATCATACTTCAGCTGTGCAAACGAGAAGCAAGGTCAATAAGACTACTACTGGTGAATCTGCTTTTATCAGTTATATTCATGACCAGCAGAGAGACAATCATACAGACTTTCAACATTGTCTGTTTGCTTGTTTTCTTTCTCAAGTTGAACCAAGAAGTGTAGCTCAGGCCCTTGAAGATCCAAGCTGGGTTGATGCTATGCAGGAAGAAATGCAACAGTTCAAGTTTCAAAATGTATGGGTTCTTGTTGATTTGCCTGAAGGTAAATATGCTATTGGGACTAAGTGGATACTCAAAAACAAGAGAGATGCCCGAGGGGTTGTTATCAGAAACAAGGCTAGACTTGTAGCTTAAGGACACAGACAGGAGGAGGGATTTGATTATGAAGTCTTTGCTCCAGTTGCAAGAATAGAGGCAATCAGATTGTTTTTAGCATTTGCCTCTTACATGGGATTTATGGTTTATCAGATGGATGTTAAAAGTGCATTTCTTTATGGGAGAATTGATGAGGAAGTATATGTCACTCAACCTAAGGGATTTGTAGATCCTCAACATCCAAAGAAGGTCTACAAGGTAGTCAAAGCTCTATATGGACTTCATCAAGCACCAAAAGCTTGGTATGCAACCCTTTCTACCTTTTTGCTGACACATGGTTATAGAAGAGGCACCATTGACAAGACTCTATTTCTTAAGAAGCACAAAAGAGATATCATCTTGGTACAAGTTTATGTGGATGACATCATCTTTGGATCTACAAAGAAGGCCTGGTGTGAAGAATTTGAAGCCTTGATGAAGGGAGAATTTGAAATGAGTGCTATGGGAGAACTTACTTTCTTCCTAGGATTACAAGTTCAGCAAAGATCTGATGGAATTTTTATCAGCCAACACAAGTATGTGCAAGAGATCCTGAAGAAGTTTGATTTGGAGAGTGTCAGGACTGCAACTACACCCTATGAAGCTCCAAAGCCTAAGTCCAAGAATGAACCTGATAATCCTGTAAATGTACACTTGTACAGATCCATGATAGGTTCACTAATGTACTTGACAGCTTCAAGGCCTGATATAATGTTTACAGTCAGTGCTTTTTAAAGGAATCAGGTCACTCCTACTACTTCTAATTTGGAAGTCATTGAAGATAATTTTAAGATCTTAAAGGAGCCAACTAAGATGGGTTAATGTAACCCTATGAGAGTCCACCTTTTGTGCTTGAAGCTTATAGTGACAGTGATTATGCTGGGGTAAACAAGGATAGGAAATCCACAACTGGTGGGATGTCAGTTTCTGGGTAGGAGGTTGATCTCATGGCAATGTGATAAGCAAACAATGTAGGCTAATACCTCTTCCATTGATAGTTAGTATGTTGGCTGCTAGCTCCTGCTGTGGCAGTACTCTAGATACAAATCAGTGAAAAGATTAAGGGTATATACTTTTATGAATACCAAAATCTTTATTGATAACCAAAGTACCATTTGCATAGTTAAAAACCTAGTTTTTCACCCAACGGACTAAGCACGATAGAAAATGAGGCAGCATTTCCAAAAGAGATTCTTAATGAAAAGAAACTTATTCAGGTGCTTAAAATACATACTAATGATAATGTGGCTGATTTGTTAAACAAGTGCATCACTGATGTGACCTAGGTTTTAATCATACTGTGGTTTTAACGGATGGGTGATGCTTAATCCAGATATACAATGTCTGCAGTTGAGGGGACTATTTGAGATCCAAGGTAGACTTTTCTGTTGAACAAATTTCTAAAAAGTCTTGGTTTTTAAATTTTTTTTACCAATTATTTTTCTTGCTACAAAATGTAACTCTAGTAGTTTAACCTTTTTTCGGATCGTTTTAGTTCCTTTTGCTTGTCTGATAATTCGTCCTCTCGTCTTGATAGTTAATTTCCTTCCCATTTATCTTATATATGTCTTGGTGTATTGGGAGTCCTCACCTTTGTAGACAAATGGTTCAAGAGGTGGAATAGAAGATTTCTAGTGCTTTACATGGACAGGTGGCCTTATTTTGATGAAAAACGAGTTCATCACTGGAAGTTTTAAATGATGTTCCCCTCTGGTGTTCCCGAAAGGTTTTCCCTACTAGTAGTTTCCATTTTTCCGGGCTGGTGTGAGAACTTCCTCCTGGTAATGTTAATCTTCCTTCTGGTTGACTTTTCTTTGTGCTGGGTAATGTCCATAGTTTCGTGCTGGTAATTAAATTTGAGTTTAATCTTAATTAAAGTACCATTAGAGATATTGTTGGCATTTAATTCGTCAAAGGGTTTCCGTACTTAACAAGATAAATGGTTTTCACTTTTTGTTTTATTATAATTGAGATGATTGTTACAAAAGTATTTTGGCAACTGACAAGCTTTTGCAAAACTGTTCAAATAAGTTTTGAGTCTTTAAGTGTGCAAAAGAATGTTGAGATTGTTTCAGGCGACATCAGGTTTATAAAGTAAACTATTTTTAGAGGTTTGGTGTTTGGTTAACCACCACACATACAAATTGTGTTCAACTCACATGTCACACAGACAAGAATAGTTGACGTTACCATGGAGGGAACGGGCTCTGGTAATGACTCTCAAATCCGTTGATAGAATTTAATAAGTTGCTCCTAAAACTATAGGGGTCCTTTAACTCACCGTTGCTTCATTTGCTGAGATGTTAAATGGTTCCAATTTACCAAGCCTCTCAGGCTAGAATTATATTGAATTATGGTTGTTAATTTCCAGGTCTTTTAGATCTAAAAGAATTGGATATATCTGTAATGTTTGACTTAAAAACCATATGGATCACTCAACATCCAATGTTTGAAGTAACCAAATTAAGTTGAGATGGTTTTGCAATCCACCATGGGAGCAAACTCTTTCTGGCTCCCAGGATTACCTAGACCCACAAGCAAACGACAATGTGGTAAAGGCTAAAAAAAATCCGATATGGCTGTGATGATTTGCGCCACAAATCATTAGGGTCTTCCCAATTCAGCCAATGATTCATGTATCTCAAAGAGTTGGACTTGTTACTAATTCACTAGGTGAATGTCATGCATTTTCCACCAAATGATTAGCTAGCCAAGATTGAGTAGCTACATGGTAAAGAGCTTATCAAATCTAAACACAAGTAGCTGCGTTGGTTCCGAAAGTCCTGTTGGCTTGTGTCAAGATTTCCTGAAGGTTCTTCAATGTTACTGACTTTTGATGTTCAAGTTCAACAATGCTATGAAGACTGCAAATTATATGGTTTTAAGAATGAAGACTAATTTCTTATGAAAAATAAAGATGATGATTCCTCTAGAGACATTCAATTGATATGTGTAGAATTTCAATCCTCAAGGTTCAAGACTGAAGATCTATCTAGAAACTAAGAAATTTAACGATAGTCAATTCCAGTTTAGGGGAGATTGATAAGGAATAAATCGTAATACTACTTCAGTTTTTCTACTCAGTAGATAATGTAGGTTCCTACAAGTAAGGAGAAGTATTCCTACTAGCAGGTATGTAGTTTCTAGCTTGTAAGGTTCTTATCATAGTTAGTCCTGGTAGGCTAAGTCTAGTTCCTACTGGTAGAGTACTTAGTCCTGGTAGAGTCAAATAGTTATTCCAGGATAAGATTTTAGTTAGTTAGAGATGAGGATATGCATGAGCTAAATTAGGAATCATGCATATTATTCTTACGCGTTTTTAGTAAATGCCGATTAGGGTTTCACCACTATAAAAAGAACCCACGGCTTAAGGTAAAAGGATAGATTCCAGAAAACATAATTCTCCATTGTTATGAGTTAATAGAAAGCCATATAAGGATTTCCTTTTATTTTTTTATAGTCCGTTTCTACTTATTAGTTTGTGTTCCTATATTCGACGTGACGATATTAGACTTTTCTACAAGCAAAGAGTCTATTTGTGTTAGCTTTTGATACATAGGCTATCACCATCCTTAACAGAGATAAAGTGCGATCGTATCTAGAGTGGGATCTAACATGATGGCAAAAGTATATGAAATGAATGTAACGGCTTTGTCACGTAACCTAAGGGTAATATGTCAAGTCTTAGTGTGATTGTTTATGTTTTAAAGCTTTACAGAGTTTAACATGCATATTTGAGATTTATTTAATTTATAGAACATAACTGGTATCACTATTAGAGCTACCATAATTCAGAGAAGGTCATGCATTAAACATTTAGATAAGTACACTGTTAAATCGTTAACTTCTAGCAAACTTGTCAAAAAACGTATACTCAAAATGAAACCCCTCACAAAGTGAAAATACCTAGTAACGGTGATACGAAAGAATTTAAGTTTCTTTAAACAAGCAAGACGATGATAAATTACGTTAATTATATAATGTAATTGATTTATAAAGCGTCGATCGATGATTAATAACGATAAATGTATCGGGTTTTAATAAAATCAAGTTTTATAATATTTATATATATTTTTATAATTTGTATAAAAATATTTTATTTTATATTTTTAAGAATATAAAATTGCAATATATACCCTTGGTTTATATCTTTTACAAGTTTAGTCCTTTATATAATAAGGATATATATAATAAACCTTTAACTTTTGAAATGGCAAGATAAGGTCCTTTATATTTATAAACTTTAGAGGAATACTTACATTTTCAGGCCCCTCTAGTTATAATTGCAAAATATTTGACAATATATAACCTTTGCATGTATTCAATTGAAAAACAAGTCCAAAAGCCATGCAAGCCAATTTAGGGTTCCAAATGATATTGCAGGGTTATACTTATTAGAATAACAAAACTAAATATTCTAACGTAATACAAAAAGTTTAGAAAAAAAGGATTCGTACTAAAAACACAAAAACAGATCATTTTTAAGGTTTTAACCATAAATGCATGGGTTTGAGTGTTGATAGAAATATAATGCCTAAAAACATTATTAATATCTTTCACATCTTTACGTTTTGATAATCACAAAATATAAAAACGTTCAACGTAAAATTAAACGTAAACAAGTATTTAGTAGTAAATTCTCATTTCAACAATTACATCACTTAAAGGTATGAATAAATAAATGCTTAATGGATTTTATGATCAAAGGAAATTTTTATTCAACCTCAAACTTTTATAAAATGTTGTAAACATGTTTATAAACTTACAAAACATTTTCTACATTTAAAAGAAATGTTTTATTCAAAATAAACATTTTGAATTTCAAATTTTCGAACCTAAAACGGCTAGAAAAGGTCCAGTAAACACCTCCCCTGGATAGGACAAAAAAGAGGAGCGTCTGAAAGGGGCGGCCCCCTTAAATACATGGGCGGCCCCCTTAATTATAAGGGGGCCGACACCCTATTTAAGGGGGCCGGCCATAGACTCCGCTCCTCCTTCTTGTCCTATAAATACTGGACTATTCCTCAACATTTTTCTCACCTTTTGCACTCATTCTTTCTGCTCAAAACAGCCCACTTATCCTCTCTAAAATCCTTTGATCATTTAATCATAAAGCTTTGTTTCCAAGTGATCCAAGCTATATTCCTCAAGTGCAAGAGAAGAATACTTCCATCATCAAGTGAAGAAGTATTACACCTTAGTGTGCATAGCAATCTTGTTGCATTCATATCACATATTTGTAAATCAATTGTATATCTTGTAGTTGTGTGTAGTAGCTAGATCTTGGTGATCTTTGTAAGTATAGTTAGATCGTTGTGATCTTACCAAGTAGTGTTAGGTAGTTGTGATATAAGTAGTGTGGTGAAGTGAAGTCGTGAAGTTGTGAAGAAGTCGTGAAGTTTTAAAGAAGTCGTGAAGTTGTGAAGAAGTTGTGAAGTTGTGAAGAAGTCGTGAAGTTGTGAAGTCGTGAACAAGTCGTGAAGTTGTGTTGTGATAGATTGGTTCTAGCTAAGATTAGAACTCGACATTTAGCTTAGTGTCGTAAATTGATATAAGCAACGTTGTGTACGGTTTTCTCCGCCATAAGGGAGTTTGTTGACATAGTGAAGAAAACTCTCGAGTTTGGTGCTCGGGGAGTGGAGTAGGGCGAAGAGGTGCTTCGTTACCGAACCACTATAAATCCTCGCGTTGTGGTTTGATTGTTCTTACTCTTATCTCTTGTCTTACTTTATCATTTCATATATTTACATTGTTCATATTGTGCAAGCATTGAATTCACAAAAAGGTCGAATCTAAGTTTTACAAACATACATAAAACTTAAATTTAAAAAGCGGTAAACTATTCAACCCCCCTTCTAGTTTTCCACAATTGGTATCAAGAGCCACGTTAAACAAGATTTTTAAAATAAATTGTATTTTAAAACTTGAATCGATCTATGGAATCGGAAAAATATTTAGAAGGGCAATCTATGCAAAGACCACCACTATTTGAAAGTGATGGATTTATTTATTGGAAAAATAGATTCGAAACTTATGTGAAGTCAAAAGATCTAGATCTTTGGCATGTTATTACCGATGGTGATTTTCCTCCCATTCAATTTAATCCCGAAACTAAAAAGGATGAAATTGTATCTTTTCACAAACAAAATGATGATCTTAAAAAGAAACTTGCTAAAAATAATGAAGCCAAAATGGTAATTTATAATGCTTTACCACGTAAAGAATATGAAAGAATTTTTATGTGTCAAACCGCAAAGGAAATTTGGGATACTTTGTTAATCACTCATCAAGGTAATAATCAAGTCAAAGCAAATAAAATAGATCTTCTTGTTCAACAATATGAACAATTCATGATTCCGGAAGAGGAATCAATAGATAATGCTTTTGCTAAATTTAACACTATTATTACTAGTCTAAAAGCACTTGATGAAGGTTTTTCTAGCAAGAATTGTGTTAGGAAGTTTCTTAGGGCATTGCATCCTAAATGGCGCGCAAAAGTCACGGCAATTGAAGAATCAAAGAATCTAACAACTCTTTCACTTGACGAACTTATTGGAAATTTAAAAGTCTATGAAGAAGTAATCAAGAAAGACTCCGAAACCGTCAAAAACAAAAGAGAACAAAGTAGATCTATTGCCTTGAAAGCTAGAAAGGAATCTAGTGATGAAGATAGTTCAACCTCCGATAGTGAAGATGAAGAATACGCCATGGCCGTAAGAAACTTCAAGAAATTCTTCAAAAGACAAGGACGATTCGTAAAACAACCATATGAAGAAAGAAGATCATTCCAAAGAAATAAAGATGACAAAAATAAGACAAGTGAAAGAAAATGTTTCAAGTGTGGAGATCCAAATCATCTCATCGGAGAATGTCCGAAACAATTAAAATATCAAAATCAAAGGGCGTTCGTGGGAGGAGCTTGGAGTGATAGCGACGATGATGAAGAGGAGAAGACAAAGGACGAAAAGTGTCTTATGGCTAAAGATTCCAATGAGGTACTTTCCGAAACCAAATATTTTAGTGATAATCAATCATCACTAGACGAAAATGACATAGATAATGAATATAGTAGACTATGCAAACTAGGATTAAAAGTCATGGCTAAAAATAAAACTCTAAAACAAGCTAAAATAAAATTAGAAAATGAAGTACTAGAATTAAAAGATAAACTATTTAGGCTAGAAAAAGGTAAGGAAGTAATTGAAGAATGCAAATTATGTCATGAACTTAAGTTTGAAAATGAGGAACTTAGAAAAGACATATCTAGGCTAAATCAACTTAATGATAGTAGTCATTCACTTAAGAAAATAATAAGTTCTTAAAAACCTTCCGGAGATAAAACCGGTTTGGGATTTAATTTTACCAAAGGATCACCTAGCGAAACCAAACAAGTAAAATTTGTAAGAGCTCAAGAAGTCGAGTCAAAAGAAAAATTGATGGAATCAAACCCAAACTCAAAACCAAAATTTATACTTATAAACAACACCAAAATCCCTATTGCAAGTGATGATGAGGTAAAACATTTTTACAAACCTTCTTTAAAACCCGGAGTCGGATTTACTAAACCCACAATAAGGTCTAAAACACCTCCTCCGAGAAGAAAAGAAAATCCTCATCCTCGTTCCAAAACATCTCAACCTAGGAGAGACAATGGTAGACCAAATTACCCTAACACTAATCACACAATGTGGAATCGTCCACACCAACCAAATTTCACTCAATGTGCAAGTTGCTCACCATGTATGTGCCAAAACCAAATGCAAAATAGATGTGTAAACATAAACTTTGGATAATGAAACGTTGGGGACCAAATGACTAAGTCATCACAATTTTTGAAGTGGTATGTTATTACTAAACATTCTTGTCTACGGATAAAGATATTCATGATAAGGTTCCCATGAAACCTTATCATTTTACATTCTGAAGACATTAACGAAGGGACTATTCTAATGTCTAAGGTACGTCTCCACTTTTCATATTCGTAGAATATAGATTACAAGTAAATGTCTATGTGTTACTATCATAATGTAGTATAATTAGTTCTTAAAAATAATAGTGTAGTCTCTAGAAATACCATTTGTTGGTTTTCTAGCTTTGAAGAGATTAGTTCTTTATGAACTATCTTTTGTTTCGATTATAATTTAGTCTCAAATTGGAATTCTTCTATGACAGTAGCAAACTCACGGAGATGAAGGAGGAGCAGCTAGTGGTTAACATTAACATAGAAGTAGGATTAGTCACGCAACGATCATACACTATGGATGAAACAAACTCCCTTCGACTCTAACGATCGTCTCGGATCCATGTCAACCATCGTCTACGTCCATCGGAATCAATTTTCTTTTTACATATTCTTCATACATCTTTGTCATGCTAATATTATTATTTTCTTCTATCTATTCTCGTCTTATCTCAAATCGAATCAATTAATTTTTTTTCGAAGAAATTAACTCCTCCTCCTTGCTAGAAAAATCGCCTCTCAAATTGACGCTTGATTATCTCATCCGAAATAGTCAAAGAAATTTTTTTAATTAAACAAAGGATTAATTAAAAAATTGTCAATATTCATTCTCACAAAAACTGGCCAAAAATCGAATGAATTTTTTTTTCAGAGGGCGGCCCCCTTAAAATTAAGGGGACCGGCAGTGTTAATTGGGCGGCCCCCTTAATTATTTAAGGGGGCCGGCCACTGGAAAAATAAACACTCCCCATTTCAGACGATTTTTCTTATACCCAAACACCATTTTTCTCTTTTCTTCCTCCTCCACCTGCTGTGAACGAAACCCTCTCACCATAACCTTCAAAAATCATACCTCAAATCACCAAATTAACCAAAATTCGCAAGGGGTAATCACTAACAAATCAATCAACAACATCTATTGTAAGTTTTTCATCATTCCTTTCATTTGATTTCATCCAATTTTGCTCTCAATCAAAATTGGATGTTCTTCATCATTTTCATATTTTTTCATTTTGTTTTAGGATTTCCATAACTATAATGATACCCGTAGTCATAGGAACACTACATTCTTGATAGAATTGAATCAAAACACTAATTGAGTTACAAATTTTTTTTGGTTCGAAATTCTCATAAATATACATACATATTTTTCTAATCTTAAAACAAAGTTTATACATTGTTGATTCATGCCAAAAACATGTTAAAACAACATTAATTTGCCCATCAAAACATACATTTCTAAATGTATACTTTTCGAATCAATAGAAAATGTATTATAAAAATAAAGGGGTGTTTGGTTCGTTTCTTAGGATCAATTTTTAGAGTCGAAATAACCACCACCATAATTTTGTCACTTGTATAAACACTTAACTAGCTTGTATAAGTCATCAAGATATATAATTCATATATATGTTGATATATTTTGTGATTGGTATAAAATAAAGGGGCGTTTGGCATAACCTTTTAAGAACATGATTTTTGAATAAAAACAAACACTACTTAACTTTTGTCAAGTTAAAAATAATAAACTTATACTTGTCAACACGATTATACTTGACGTATAGTTTTTGACAAGCCTAAACTAATTTTATGTTAATAAGGGAGTGTTTGGTTTATGATCTTGGTGTTGAAATATATAACTAATATATATTCTTCCACATCATAGATTAAGTCAAAAATAAATTAAGGTACATATGGATCACTTCTTAGTTTTTTATTTTTTTTTGGTCGAAGTAATCCTTGTCCCACATTTGTCATTATACTAAAATTCATTTTATTTAGTATAATTTTTTTTACATTTTATGTTGTTGATAACTTGTTTAGGTGACAAAATGCCAAGAGCTACTTCCACCGATATATCCCTTACTAAATCCTACATCCCTAAAGTATCCAAAATCCCCGGCATCTCCCCTACCATTGCCAAATTCTACAAATCTATTGAAAATCGCAACATTCACGAAGGACGTGTTGTTGATCAAGCCTACTACAAATCCAACAACATCGAGCGTCTCTTCACAAACATTCGCTTCGATTGTCTCTTTAAAATCAACGAACCGATTGTTCCAAGATTCATTCTTGATTTCTATAGTCAAGTCACGGTTCAAACCGATGAATATGGCTATCTTGTCATCTCCTTTATGATTCAACATGAATTCATAACTCTCACTCTTGCCCAATTCGGTCAAATCCTCAAAATTCCTTACAACGGTCAAGCCGTGTTCACCAACGAGTGGGACCTTGGATCTCTTGAGTATTCTCAAGAAACCGAGGGACCATATTCCACCGACCTTCCAACTCCCGACGATATTCGTCGACTTCTTGAATTGGAACGTGTCATGGTAGACCGTACCATTAAAAGTCAAACCGTCACCCTCACTCCAAATCAAATCCTCACTAAGGAACTAAGCCCCGACATGAAGCAATGGGAAGAACTCATTCGAGAGAATGTGTTTGGACTAGGAGGACATCGGGACCATCTCCCCGCTTGTCTTGCTCACATGTTGTATTGTGTTGTTGCCGAGGAACAATACAATCTTGCTTACTTCTTTGTCAAACGAATCGAATGTGCTAGAGCAAATCCAACCGCCAATCTTCCATACGGTATGTTCTTGACTCGTCTTTATCGTCACATCATGGAAGTATATCCTATCCTCAACTTGA
Source organism: Tanacetum coccineum (assembly GCA_026074375.1). NCBI lineage: Eukaryota > Viridiplantae > Streptophyta > Magnoliopsida > Asterales > Asteraceae > Tanacetum > Tanacetum coccineum. Next base: position 37,472 of record BQNB010010494.1, on the reverse strand, counting down.
CAATGGCATTAGACATTGTTGATCGAGTCATGTGCCTCTTTGCCCTAAACCCAAACCGACCTACCTCGAAGTGAATCCGTGGCTAGAAGGCACTCATTCCGTATCTCTTCATATCACAATCATCAGGCACACCATCCCCCCATCAACCAACGATGATGATGATGATGATGTCGAAACTTCTCGTGCAAGTACTCCATCTCCTACCACCTACCTTAACTCTCTTGGTCCACTCAAACTTACCAAAACTACCAAATGCCTTCCGCTTCCGAACAAACCGATGAAACTCTCTTTGAACGACAACCACCTTGCCAAAAGCCAAAACGCAACAAATGCAAAAGGAAATTCACGAGGATTCAAGTCATCTGGCAAAGGCACTAAATGAGTGTTAAGCAAGAGAAGAAGTGAAGACATATGAGTGAAGTGAGCTAGATGTCTAAATGTAAGGTTAAGACAACTTTTAACTTGATTATGTGTATGTTCTTAACAACTTGTGTGGTGATTATCCGATGTATTCGGAAAGACTTATGTGTTGGTTATCTTTAGGTACTTGTTTGCCCCAGATGGGTTAAACCTTTAAGTTGTATTTAGTTTAGTGCTACTTTGGTTTCAGACTTAATATTTTTATGTACATGGCTATAAGAATAAAATGTACTCATACAACTCAATAGGGCTTGCTTGCTAATAACCACCAAAAACAGAAATACTTCTCACAAAAATACTAAAGAAAAATTGTTTTTCCAAAGAAAAAAAGGAAGCCAAACAGAGGGCGTTCCCCCTAAATTCATAACGGGTTTTCCCTTTATCTTTTAAGGGGGACCGGGCCCAATTGAATCACGGGTAAAACAATATATTTCTTGCTTTTTGACCCTCTTTTTACCTAGTCCTCAGCTATACTTGCCCAGAATGCTCGAACACAATTTGAACAAACCTAAACTAGTTAAATACATATCCTTTTTCAATCCAGTTACATCCTATAAAATCCCTCCAAATGTAGCATCACCAACACATATTCCACCGAAATCATGACCACTAATAGTCTAACCGCTATCAATATCCATGGCATCCACTAGAGCTTTCCATCTCCACAGCCTCCAATAGACCAAAAATCAACATTCATTCCACCAAAACAATAGTTTGTGGATATAACCCATTGAATGACACAAAAACTCCATCCACCCAACACTTCAACATCATCAACCTAGATGGCTCCTAATGCACCCTCCAAAACAAAAACACCATCAACCAAAGAATACCATTCCACATTCTTCAATTGACTACATACCCAAATCAACCCACCAAAAAAACCTCACAACATCACTTTCCCCAATGATTACTAAAACCCACTAACATTACCACCTCCAAGAGTTTCTCCACCACCTCCAACATAAGAAAATGCATTAATGGACATCACTCTCAATACCCTTTTAACCAATTAAGCCCAAATGTATGACCAATTTGATACTTCCTCACCTTCACACACACTATTTTTTGTCATTCCCATTCCTTAGAACTTCTTGAGCACATTGAAGAGTCCTGCATGTGGTTGCATTCACAACTAATCATCATATTTAGGAAATTAGAGATGACTTCAATATATTGTTTTCATATATTGAACCCCAAGCGCTCGACAACCACGCATCAACCATCATTCCACCACCTCCACCATCTTCACCAAACTAAACAAACTCTATGTTTGTCCTTGATAAGTGCTTAATTACACATATCTTTTACCTCTAAAATCGAGCTTAAATGACCAAAAACAGACAAAAACTGCCAAATATATGTTTGTTTTGCATTTGTATTGTGCAGGAAGTGGATAATAACAAAACAAGACAGAAAACCAAGCCAAAATGAAAAAACTGAGCATGGAAATGGAAAGACTGTGCAAAAATCAAGGGCCAAAGTCCAAAATGTCCAAAATCAGAAGTCAGATACTGAAGAATCAGCAGTCAAACCGGAGACACGGACTGAGAAGAGAATACTATTGAATAGCAATCTTAACTACATCTATTTGGCCGTGAAAGCCCAAAAGTATATCTAGAAGGACAACTTTGTGAAGACCAAATGTGCCCTCAATCAAGTTACACAACAAACCAAGCCCATTTGTGTCAATTGACAAAGACCTGTGAAGACTTTGAAGACCACCCAATCCTAGCCTCAGTTTACAGCCAATCTCAGCCCATTGTACACAACACAAACACCACTCCTACACCTATTGGGCTTGATAAAAGCGCCAATAACCAAACCTGAAACCTTATTGTGGGCTTGAAAAAAAGCCCAATAAAACACACTTACCATATTGGGCCCAATAGCCCAAACAAACCATTGGGCCTCAATACAAAGCCCAATTGGCCCCAATACAAACCAAGCCCCAACAAGCCCAATAAACCATTTTTTATAAAACAATATATAGACTAAAATTGACATTTTTAAAAAGTGATTTTAATAAAAGAACAAAATGGAAAAAGAAAAAGAAGTAAAGAGAGACTATAGTAACCTTACTTCAGAGCCGTGTGTGTCTGAGCCATCTGGGTAAAACCATAAACCATTACCCATTTTAAAACTCTAGGGGGTCTGTTTTGTGCAAAATTCCTAACTTTCTTTATTTCTTTAAAAACAGCAGGGACCATCTTTATAACCAAAACCCTCTTTACCTCTTTTGTATAGACCACAAGACAAAAGTGTTACTTTCTAAAACTAATTAAACTCAAAACGGGCTAAAAAGAGTGACAAAACAACAAGAGAGAGTGAGAGTTGAGTGCCAATTGTGCATCATTCCCATACTTTACCTTTTAAAACCCTTAACCATAAACGACCTCCCCATTTCCCGCCAAACCCCAAACCACCACTTCCCCACTGTTTCAGCTCCAAACCACTATCCCAAAGTACTTCCCAGCTCACCCATACCCTTTCCCAACAAACCATTGCCCCTTATACCCGCCCACCCCTGGGGGGGGGGGGGGGGGGGGCCCCCTTTTCCAGTTCAATCACTCAACCCGAAGTACCCCCATCAATGGCTGAGATTGTATACAAGGCCAAGGAAGGCTTCTGGATTTTCTTGGGGGAGGGAAGATTGAGTGTTGTACTCTTACAACCAGCTTGTCCAAGACAAAGAGAAGGAAAGTGGATTAGTATATAAAGGGCCAAATAGGCTCGCCGTCTACACACACCTTTTTTTTAATGTTTTTAGTTTATCTTAAATTTCAGTATTTCATTTAGCATTATAGAAATTCAGTTTGTTTTCAAAATTTTAAGTTGATAATTTCTTGGAAGTTAATAAAAATTAAGAGATTGTGATATTGCGATCATAGCGAGCGGAAATTTTAAGCCTTAATTTAGTAGTTTTAAATCTTATATTCTATTCAAAAATGTGTTTAAATGCTACTAAAACAACACCTATAAACCTTTTTCACAGCCTTCATTTGCCCTAAAATCATAAAAATCCAATTTTTTAAAATAAGGGGTGTTTGGTTTAATGCTAAAATGGGTCAATATGGTGCAACCATGGGTCAAAGACACTCAGCCACTTTTGGCTGAGTGTGTGAGACTTATTAGACTAGTTTAATCAAAAATTTTTAGTTAAAAATAAGTTTTTAAGTGTACTTTGGTTTCTGTCAAAATTTGAATAAGTAAACTTGAGCTTAAGTGCTCAAGCTGCATAAGCAGCTTAAGCACCCTTTTCTTGTGCTCATTTTAGTTGTTTCTAGCCTTTAAACCAAGCCCATGTTCTGTCTCTTTTAATTTGACCAAGTAACAAGTGTGTATGTATGCATGTGTTTTTGAGAATCCCCATTTTTAAGCCCAAAATTCAGCAGCTTTTATTGTTTTTTAGGCTCCCAAGTTTTGAATATAAGCTCAATACCCTCCCTTTGTTATCTGTTTGAAGTTGGTCTTGGGAAATAAGCTCTTGAGAGCTTATTGGGATAAGCCAAAAAAGGCCCCTAAGGGCTGTTTGTACCTCCCCTGGTGCTGAGCACTAAATCTCAGCCCCTTGTTTAGCTTATTTAGGTATTAAACCTTAGGATCTTTTAGCTTTTATTAATAGCTTATTAGTTGTTCTTTAAAACCCCAAAATATTGTAGCTTAACTCCTCCTTTAGCTTAGCTTATTTAGCCCTTAAAGTAGCATAGTTTTCTGTTTTCTTTTAAAACTGTCAAACTAGCTTAAATCATTTCTAGCTTATTTTAGGGCTTATTTTAGTAACCTTAGCTTATTTAGGACACCCTTAGCCTAAGTGACTTATCCCCTTAGCTTTCTAGCTTATTTTGTAGCTTAAATCTCAAAGAAAAAAGCAAATAAGCCCATAAGCTTATTTAGTTTCTGTCAGCCCATAAGCTCATTTTTTTGGCTTATTCTTTGAGATTCAGCTTATGTGCCTTTTATGAAAAATGCTCCCCTTAAGCCCCTGAATAAGTTTGCTTTTATAAGTTTTGTCTAATAAGCTGTTGGACCCACATTGATAATCGGGGTCCACTTTAGGGACCAATTGTGTAACTTTGACTTTTCTTGTTAACCTTGTTAGTCCTTAGGATAAGTCCACTCTGTTTACCGACCCCGTTTTTCCCCTTGTTGCTTTACACTGTATAGTCCCACTATTTAACAGCTGGTACCTCATTTAATTAAATTAAAAATTAGTTAGGATTTAATATTAATTATTAACATTACTTTTAAATTTAAAACATAAAATATGGGCATTTTTTTATATTTTTAGATTGTTACTTTTTTCTTTATTTAATTTGATTTTTTCAGATTTTTTATAGTTATATTTTCTGACTTTTTATATTTAATTAGTTTTAATTAGTTTTTAATCTTAGAAAATTCATAAAAAATCCAAAAATTAATAAAAAAATATTTTTCTTTTTTATAAAATTTTCTTTTGTCATTTAGTGTCTAGGAAAAATATAAAATTTAGTGTAGGCTTAATTTTTCTTAAATTTCAGTTTTAGACCCGTTTTTACCGGGTGCATTTTACCGTTTCTTTTCGTTTTACATTCAAACGACCTCCGTTTTAGTTCTAGTTTTCTTTATTTACCAAGTTAAGTTAATTAGAATTTAATTTTGATTTTTATTTTAATTTAGCATTTATTTTTCTTAATTTTTAATATTTAGATCTCCCGATACCTTATTCTGTTCCCCGTATTTAATTTAGATTTAATTTTAGGATTTCCTTATAACTAATTTTGTTTCCCGTAGTTTTTAAGATCCCTATTTCCTATATTTTGTTTCCCGTAGATTAAATTAGATTTTATTTAATTAATTTTAGTTATAATCATATCAGTTTCTCCATCATTCAATTTCTCTTCAAACCAGGATAATTTTCAATTGCAGCCTCGTTGGGACATACGACCCGGGAATATCTCTTCCGGAATCTTTTTATCATTGATTCTCATGTATACTATCCCACGAATCAATTTTTGGCGCCGTTGCCGGGGAGGCATTTGCTACGATTTCTATCCGACTTTGATCTGAACTTGTCTTATTATTAGTATATCATATTAAAAAAAAAAAAAAAAACACAAAAATATTTTTCTTTTCTTTTTATTAATACATATCATATAAAAATTAAAAAAATCAAAAATATAAAAAAAATTGTCCAAAAAAAAATAAAATTCACTAATTGGTAAAAGATACCAAATATAATTATTTCTCCACTGAGGTATAATCATAAAAAGTTCCGGTGAACTACCGATTTCCCAATCGAACTAAAAGATATTAAAACTTCCTTCCTTGAGTCAACTTACGATATACGGCTCACCTCATTCTGATTAACAAACTATAAAGTGGGTATAAGGAGGGTTGTTCCTAGGAACTACGACCCGAAAGGAGAAATAAGCTTCGCGCTATTCCTACTCCTCCGCTCACCTGTGCGTTTTTCATTGTGAGAGCTACCGTGAAGTAAGATCGATTATTTGGCTTAAGTTATCTTATCTGATTTTGTCCAATTGTGAATTATGTTGTTAATAAATCCAAAAAACAAAAATAATCTTCTTTTTCCTCTTAACCGTTTAATTCTTTTCTTGTCCCTCTTATTTGTTTAATTCTGATGGAGTCTTATCTCTGTTTTGAATGTGTAGGGTGTGGACAACCGACGGATAACTCTTATTGTTATTCGTGCACGTGCCAACAGTGCGGTTGTCGTCTCATTGATGGAGTTTGTCTTAGTTGTACTTATGGAAATGAAAATCAAATCGATTTTTCAACTCCGTACTCTTTTGATCAATCTCCAAGTTTCTCTCACCACCCCACACACTCTAAGCAAATCTTGTGTGAATTTTGCGGGAACGATACTCAATATTGTCACTGCTGTACACCTCAAAGCCAGTTTATCTATCCAGAGCCAGATTACAGCCTTGATTTCAATTCCCCGCAAGATTTGCATAATCTTCAACAGCAAAATCTTTGCTGTGAAAATTGTAGGGGTCCTCATGCGACTATTGAATGTCAACCGATGAGTCAAAACTCTCATTCTTTCGGTTTTGACCAACTTCAAACCCCGCAATTTTCCGTCAATCATCAACCTCCTCAACCAATGAGCATGGAAGCTTTGCAAGCCCAAGAGGACCTAATGAAATCGATTGAAAGCTTTCTCAAAAAGTTTAATCGTATCTCTTTTGGGAAAACGCCTAAGGTTCTATTGCATGCTTGGGACAACTTTATTGAAGTTAAGCACGCTCAACCCGAGGAAGTGCAAGAATTGCTTAGCAAACTTGTTCAAGATGTGAAAATCATAAGTGACGAGCTATCTGAGTACATCAATACTCCGGCTTGGAATCGCCCTCTCGTCTACTGTGATGATGATGATGACGAGGATTACACCATTGCAATCACACCCGAATCACCAACCGAGGAGCCCGTAAACTCTCTAATTATGGAGAATGAGCATCTTGACACAATTCCGGCAACGGAATCGGACGAATTCATAAAGTCTAGTGTTGAAATCCTTGTCCCAATCCCAAGTGAGTCCAAAGGTGTTCCCAAAGTGTGTGATGTGCCTTTTCATGACAATTCTCCGCCTCTTGACATTTCAAAAGATCAATCTGAGGATTTCTCTGATTCTAACGTTGATTCTACTTCGACTGATGAAGATTCCTTCTCTAGTAACGATGTCGAGTATGTTGAGGCATCACCTCCCAATTCTGAGCCCGTTAGCTCAAAGGTGATGGAGATTGTTATTCCCGAAGTTGGAAGGATTGAGGATGACATTCTTTTAATCAAAGACGATACCCTTCGTGAAAAATTGTTGAATGTCAATCGTCTTGTTGCTAAAATCGAAGCATTAAAAGATAATCCCGTTCCATCTTCCGTTGTTGTGACCAAGTCTACCTCCACATTTCCTAACCTTTTCTTGGAGGAGACTAACACCTTTGATAATTCTTTGCCCGAATCGGAAACTTTCTGCTTTAATTTGGAAGAGCCTAGTAGTGGCAGTCCCACTACTCATTCTGAGTTATCTCTTCCAGATTATAAAGCTTTCTACATTGATAACGATCATTTTAAAGAGAAGAGTAGTGGCAGTACCACTACTTATTCTGATTCTTCTTTTTCTAAATATGATTCGTTCATCTTTGATCTTTCGATCAATTCATATCATCCTTCCAATAGGAGTGATTTTCATGAGGAGTTCGCCGATGAACTCGCTCAAATCATATCTCCACCGGAGTATGATCGTTTCTGCTTTAAGATTGAGCCCGAGCTGGGCAATCTTACAATGGATGTGGTGGGAAATATTTTCCAAACAAAAGAACCAAGAGTTCATGTGCTTAATGTTTTGCCCACCCTTGAGTTAGATTTCATACCTTCTAGTGAATCCATTTTCGCTTATGTTGTATGGATCTTTCTCCCATTTCTTTTCATTCCCGTTATTCCACCTTATCTTCTCTCCTGTGGGGATGAAGACACCATATTTGATCCCGGCATTTCAAAAGTATCATTCTTCTAAGCCGGATGTATCTCATCGGAGTGGAACTTTCATGAAATTCAATACTTATCGTAGTCACTTGAATGAAAGTCCGATGATGATTTTAATTTCCACTTGTTTCCTCAAGGATCCATAAATCCTTGTGATGGGTCAAGCATCGCGACCCTAAACAAGCGCTTCGTGGGAGGCACCCCATGCTTATCCGTAGTTGTAATAAGTGTTGTTGTTGTGTAAGTGTAAATAGCCTTGTCTGTTCCAATACCCGTTTTCCATGTTGTTGTTATTGTCCCAAGGATTGCCCGATTGTGAAGAACCTCAGTTTTGTCATCAACAAGAGTTTCCACAATCTTCAGCTTCAATGGGGAATCCGAATATCCTAATCTTATCGAACTAACCGTTGTATCTTTTGGCATAACCTCATAAATGCTAGGATTAATGTAGTACCCTTCAAAACATCGAGAACGATGTTAGTTCTATATTGGGGGTATCTTCGATTTGGATTGTTGCCTGCAGCATTGTTTACCACACGTGAACCCGTTTTTACCACTAAAAATACCAAAAAAATGAAAAAATTGAAAATTTTTCCAAAAATATTATAAGTGTTTTGTCACAGTTTTTGCTTTTCTTTTGTGTAGAATAAAGAATAAATTTTGACCTTGAACGGGAGTGTTTGAGCCCTAGCTAGTTCCTTTAGGGCAAGCTTTCAACACGAATTCTATTGCTTTGAATTCTAATAATGTGAAGAACGAAATGATAGAGTTAAATAAGTTTATGATTGTGCCAATCCAGATTCTTCTAAAAAACTTATACGAGTAACTTATGGTTTTCTCCACCGTGATTCAAATCCATCCTAGAACAACGTACTCAATTTAATTCAAGCTAAGATTAATCGATGTTTTCAGAAAAAGCTTCAAATTTGTAACTTGAAAAGGTTTTTCAAAGCGAGATTTGTATAGCAATTTAAACAATACTTGCCAAGAAGCATGAATGAAATGTGAATGCAAAAAATGCATTGAATATTGAAATTTTTGCCCACTGAAGCATGCAGTTGATATTATGGAGCAAGTAAAAGATGTGTCCGTGATATCCCACTCCGCTAGCAACTAGGTGGGGTTCAAACTAAGACGGTCTATACTTCTAAGGGATTTGGTGTGGTCCGTGAATACTCACTTGAAGAAGGTCCTAGGTGAGGTTCTAAACTAAGACACTAATCCTTAGCCATATTAGAGAATAAGGTGTTGATGTGATTTCCCACTACGCTAGCAACGGGGTGGGGTTTCAAACTAGAACACCGTCTTTGGTTTGTGATAGCCTGCTCCATCCGATAACCACGAGGTAGGGTTCAAACTAAGCAACCATTCCTAAGCTTTAAAGAACTTATGATTATGATGTTAAAAATATTGCAAAAAGTTCCAAAGGTTTAAAATCTCGACATCAAGTTACGAAGGGCGTAAAACGTGGTTGCTTTTGAGTCATGAGTTCATATTTGAATTATGACTATGAAAATAAGTTATCTATGGTTAAAATTAAAATGATCACCCAATCAATCGTATATCCATGGTTGGGAGTCAAAATTCCACAAGTCCTAAGTATAGGGCTTAACCAAATAAACTTATATCGACAATGAAATCTTGTTTAGATTGCTTAGCTTGGGAAACTGTGAAAAAATCGAGGACGATGAAATTTTCCAAGGACAATCGTAGATCACTCTACGGCGCTTCTCATACTAATAGATCCCCAGTATTAATAAATATAGAAATCAAACTTGTTAAAAAAATGAGAAAAATACCAAAATTAATAGTTTTTTATTTAATTGGTAAATTCAAAAAAGGTAAAACGGGGCTTACATGTTTACTTCATAACATTGCGTGAGGACACACAATACCTTAGTTTGGGGGATTTGATAAGTGCTTAATTACACATATCTTTTACCTCTAAAAAACGAGCTTAAATGACCAAAAACAGACAAAAACTGCCAAATATATGTTTGTTTTGCATTTGTATTGTGCAGGAAGTGGATATCATCAAAAAGACAGAAAACCAAGCCAAAATGACAAAACTGAGCATGGAATGGAAAAGACTGTGCAAAATCAAGGCCAAAGTCCAAAAATGCCAAAGTCAGAGTCAATACTGAAGAATACTATTGAATGCAATCTTTACCCATCTGATGGGCCGGGAAAGCCCAATAGTATATCTATGAAGACTGTGAAGACCAAATGGGCCCTCAATCAATTACAACAGCCCATTTGTGTGCAATTGACAAAGACTGTGAAGACTTTGAAGACCCAATCCTAGCCCAGTTACAGCCAATCTCAGCCATTGTACACACAAAACCCACTCCATAACCTTATTGGGCTTGAAAAAGCCCAATAACCAAACCTGTACCTTATTGGGCCCAGACACACTCAATTGGGCCCAATACAAGCCCAAGCCCAACAAAAGCCCACATTCAAATTTTATAAACCTTAGGGACCAAAATTGCCAAGTTTTGAAAGTTGTTTTATTAAGAAAAATAGGAAAATAAAACACAAGGGCTAGTTTTGCAAATTGCTTAAACCTTTCTTATTTCTTTTAGTTATAAAACAGCAGGGACCAAATTTGCAAATACCCAAAACCTTCTTTGTTTCCTTTTAGTTATAAACCACAAGGGCCATTTGTGTTATTTACCAAACTATGTTATAACTGAAATTGGGGCCAAAAAGAAAATGAAAAGAGTGAAAGAATTAAGGGACTTGGGTTGCCTCTTCCCCAAAGATCTCTTTTAAACAGATACAACCATAACTGTCCTTAAACCACTCCCGCCAAAACCTTACCCCCCATTTCCCACGGTTTTATGGCCAAACCACCTCTCCAGTACACTCCACAGCTCACCCCTACCCTTTCCCCACAACCCAATGCCCCTATAACCCCCTCCCCTAACAGAACACTCAACCCAACGAAACCTTTCAATGGTGAGATGAAGTCTAGACAAAATGGAGGGCTAGGATTGCTTGCTGAGAGTCTCTACTCTCATAACAAACACAAACAGAAGTCCAAGAAAGTCTTTGGACCTCTATAAAAGAACAAAGAACAAGCCGAAGCAAAGTGCACCATGTTTTAGTTTAAATTTAATTTTAAGTCTTTCTTTTAGGCATTATTGTACCTCAGCTCTATAATTTAAAAGTTATGTTGTAATTCGTTTTATTTTAATGAAAGTTTAAAAGTTTTTTACTTTGAAAAATTGCTATTACCACTGTCGCATTTTCAAGTTTTATATAAGCTCTAATTCTGTCTATTTCATATCAAAATGTGTTAAAGTTGTTAAAACCTTACTAGTGATCACCTTTTCTCAGCCTTCCCTTCATTAAAATTCATTTAAAAACGTTTTTTATAAATTAAAGGGGGTGTTTGGTTTAGTATGAAAATGGGTCATTTTGGGTTTTGCATGGGTCAAGCTCACTCAGCCAACTTTGGCTGAGTGTGCAGGCTTAATCAAGCCACTTAAACCCCCATTTTTAGTTTTAAAATCAATTTTTAAGTATTTTCTATTTTCTGTCAAATTTTCTTTAAGCTAATTTGAGCTTAAGTGCTCAAGCTGCATAAGCAGCTTAAAGCACCTAATTGTGTGCTCTTTGTTGTTGTTTCTACCAAATAAAACCAAGCCTTTGTTCTGTCTTTGGTTTGGCAGCATAAGTCAAGTCTGTGTATGCATGTGTGTTTGTGAAATCCCTCAACTTTAAGCCCAAAATCAGCAGGCTACAATTAATCTCTTTAGCTTAAATTTTGGAAATAAGCTCTATTACCACCCTTGTACATCTGTCTTTGATTGGTTTGGGGTAAAAAGCACAATTGTGCTTATTCTCATAAGCTAAAAGTGGCCTTAAGCCACTGAGTTTGCCCTCCCCTGGTGCAAAACCCTAAACTGCAGCCCTATTTTTCTGGCTTATTTGACATTAGGCCCTAGGTCTTAAGCGTCTAAGTATCTGTAGGGTAGTCTTGTAGTTTCATACTTATGTAGTTAGATAGCTCAGATAGTTAGCTTAATTGTACTTAAAGTAGTGTTTTTCTGTTTTTTATTTTCATTTTCATTTTAGCTTATTTCACTTGAGCTTATTTTTAGGGCTAAGCTATAGGTTTAGTCTCATCTGTAGTTCCCTTAGCTTAATTTCATATTAACTTAAGTAACTTGCATAATTGTAGTGCTTAAAAAAATCTTGAAAAGAAAAGAAAAAAAGGCCAATAAGCTCTTTGAGTTTTTTTAAGTTTCTGTCAGCCCATAAGCTCGACTATTTCTGGCGCTTATTGAGAGCCTTCAGCACTTGCCCCTTTTAAAGAAAATGATAAGCTCAAGCCCCTTTACAACTTTGCTTCTTTGACTTTTGCTTAATAAGCTGTTGGACCCACTTTGTAATCGGGGTCCACTTCAGGGACCATTTGTGTAATTTCACTCTTTTATAGTTAACTGAGTTATAGTGACTTTTAGTTAGTGTGTAGTTCGCAGTTAGTCCTTTAAGGTATTACACTGTTAGTCCCTTCCAGTTAACCACAGTTTTTAGTGATTTTATTTAATGTAATTTAATTTAGGTAAAAGTAAATAGTTTTAATTAATTTTAATTCACAGTAAATTAGGCATTTTATATTGTTATAATTAATAACTTTTTCATTTATTTACTTTTTATTTTTTGCAATTTTTATAACTTTTATTTTTTGTCTTTTTCTATTTTCTTATTTTAATTAGTATATTAATATAACTGATGACGGAGGTTTAGAAAATTCATAAAAAATCCAAAAATTAATAAAAAAATATTTTTCTTTTTTACAAAATTTTCTTTTGTCATTTAGTGTCTAGGAAAAATATAAAATTTAGTATAGGCTTAATTTTTCTTAAATTTCAGTTTTAGACCCGTTTTTACCGGGTGCGTTTAACCAGTTTCTTTTTCGTTTAGCATTCACGAGACCTCCGTTTAGTTCTAGTTTTCTTTATTTTTCAAATTAAGTTAATTAGAATTTAATTTTGATTTAATTTAATTTACATTTATTTTTTCTTAATTTTTTAATATTTAGGTTTCCCGATACCTTATTCTGTTCCCCGTATTTAATTTAGATTTAATTTTAGGATTTTTCTTTATAACTACTTTTGTTCCCGTAGTTTTTAAGATCGCCTATTCCTATAGTGTGTTTCCCGTAGATTAAATTAGATTTTATTTAATTAATTTTAGTTGTAATTATATCAGTGTTCATATCATATATTCTCCATCAGTCAATTTCTCTTCAAACCAGGATAATTTTCAATTGCAGCCTCGTTGGGACATACGACCCGGGAATATCTCTTCCGGAATCTTTTTATAATTGATTCTTACTTGTGTATCTTCTCCTTTTGTGGAATTTGACATTTTGCCTTGGTCAAGGGCATTCGGTCAGGATCTGTATTAGGGTTGCTATATAAGTGTGTACGAACTTGCGAATCACTCAACCTCAAACCTTAACCCAGTAACAAGGCAAAATTCTTCCCTCCCAATTTGTATTTGAATATTATCAACTATATGGTAATACAAAGGAACAATATCCGTTTCATCACCTAATAACTCCATTTGCCGACCTAACATAAAATGTATTAAAATACAATTCTCAGTCCAATCATCTTGATCTAAAAACCAACCAAAACAAGTTTTCTTAAATAATGCTTCCCGTGGAGTGCCACTAATTTTTTCTCTAATTGTTTGAATCAAACCTAACCTACTTCTACATGCCACAAGAACACGAGGTACTTAAATTAGAAAAAATAAAATATACATATATTGCTACGCATATAAACATCAAATAAAAAATAAAGAATAATTTAACATAAAAAAATTATACCTCGTAATTGCTCAAATCCATCTTATACAAAACAAGTAAAACACGTAGTCACCAAGAACAAAACCACCGGAGCAACGCCGCCTCAAAACCACCAAAAAACACAACTACACCAAAACAATACCCAAAGCCACAACACAACTTATGAGAATTTTTTCGAATCAACTACTGATTTTTTTTACACTTCAACTATGAATATCTTAAAGACTCTATCAACTATCTTTTATACATGCAAGACTTGTTCCAAATTGTAAAAAACTACAAAATACTACTGCTATGGCATTGATATGTCATTTCGTTGCTATGAATGGTAAAATCAGGCGCGCTTCCCAAAATGATCATCACTTAATATGTTGCGCGATCAACTTTAATATTCTGACAACTTTTTAACTCATCACCACACACTATGCGCGATCAACCTACGTGTACAACTAGGGCTCCATTTTTCGTTTCGTTAATTACTAAGTGCAACCATGGCCTGACACGTGTTGATCACTCTCATGACAACAAACCATGCGCGATCAACATGGTTACTTTGGTAATGTCAGACTGACATGGTCTCTACTAGAAAAGCCATTTCAAATATGATTACTTACGTAAAAAACACTATAAAATAAGAAAATGACAAAAGTAAGTGAAAAAGTGAAGCACACAAATAAAGTTTATTGTCATAAACTCACTAGTCCCTAGTGGTGTTATGAAAACCCTCTCTAAAGGTATGGAGATAGATCCAAAATAATAACATGAAACCAACAACTATAAACACTATTATTCCATTCCTTGACAGTCCAAATTTGCGCAGGAACAAACAAGCCGTAAAGAGTGATAATCATCTTAAACAGAGTAGAAAAACATGTTGCCAACCGCGTTCCTTCCATTATAATGTAAACATTCTTATTGAAAAATTTATATATAAATAAAGACACTAAATGGGACTTTTAGAAAAACCTGTTTAGGTGCGTTTGGGTTGTAACTTCCGGAAACATACATCACATCACACCCATTATAAATGTTTGGTTACCCATATTAGAAATCAATCTGTATAATCATACCCATACATCCATTCCAGGGGAGAGAGGCTGGTATGTAACTCATTCCTGTGGGCCCTCTTATACTTTTTTTCTCCTCCACCAAAATTTACTATCTTCTTCTTTATTTGCATTTGTTCATCAAAATTTCCATCAGTTTTTCTTCTCTAAATCAAATAATCTTCCTCCATATCAAGAAGTTTCATTCTTTTTTGATCTTGCAAATCAAACAATCTTGTAAAGTGTTTCTCACTCATCTTAAATTAAAAACCCAATACTTATATTGTTGCAGACCACAATCAAATTATAGTGATGCTTAGTTTATTTTATGTGCGAGGCGCGGGGGGAAGTGACGGGCAGCGCGGCGAGCGCGATTCGATTTTTGTTTTATGATTTTGGCTTCTAATGTTGTTCATTTTTTTTGAAGTTGAAGTTGAAGATGACAATGATTTTGTGGTGTTTTCTAACAGTGTCATTGTTATGGGTTCAAAGTGCTTTTCAAGATTTTATTTAAAGACACTTACCAAGAATTTTGTGGTGTATTTTATAACAGTATATTTGCTATGTTTCTTATATTTAGTTTCTAGAAAAGAAAAAAAGTGATTTGTTGAAGATGAAAGTATTGTGTTAGATGTTTGACTTTAGTCCTAAGGGTATTTTGGTAATTTTGGTACCAGGGGTATTATGGTCATTTTGATTGTATCTTAATTAGTAAGTTTCTTTAGACTTAAGTATTGTATATGTCGGTTGTTTGACATATATATCTACATCTCATAGTTTTCTTTGTATCATCAGACTTTGAAAATAATAGAAATAAGCTTGTTTTGCTCCTAGTGTCTGATCTATGTTTTCTATCTTGTTTTTGTTATGAATTAAAGCTGCTGCTATTCTGATATGATATTTGTTGTTGGTCTTTGGATTATCCCTATCTAATCCTAACAAATTGGTATCGAAGCATAGGTTCAATCCGATTGAAGCAAGCTGAAATTGTTTTGGGTTTATGATCGACATTAGTTTCTGGTTGATTTCAAGATTCAGTATCTTGATATCGTTTGAATTCGATTTGTTTGGGAATTGCTTTTGAGAATTGTCGTTCGTTTTGAATTACGCTAAGTACTCTAGCGTTGGAATCGAAAATTTGATTTGATTTGCAACTTTTGACGTTACTTAGGACTAAAAAGTCCAGGTGGAGATTGTAATGTTTGACTTAGTTCCTAAGGTAATTTGTAATTTTGATACCAAAGGATAGGTCCATTTTGATAGTAATCTTAATTAGTAAGTTTCTTTAGACTTCAGTATGTAATGTCGGTTGTTTGACATATATATCTACATCTCATAGTTTCCTTTGTATCATCAGACTATGAAAATAATAGAAATAAGCTTGTTTTGCTTCCAGTGTCTGATTTATGTTTTCTATCTTGTTTCTGTTTTGAATTAAAGCTGCTGCTATTATGATATTTGTTGCTGGTCTTTGGATTATCCCTATCTAATCCTAACATATTGTAACAATGCACAAAGTATAAACCAAACAAAGCTTTTGAAATCGTCATAGTTATTCTCATTTTACCTCATACCAAATCCGATACCCATTATGATTCATGAAAACAAACCAAACGGCGCCTTAATGTAATTCACCTGTTAATCTCGTGTGTTAATGTGTTGCAAAAGAGAAAGTTTCAAGGCAAAAAGCCAAAAATTCATTTTCTCCCCGTTAAAATTCCAAAACCTCATCATCCACCGTCAAATTTACTCTTTGAAAAACCAACGGCCACAGATCACGATCCGCACCACACCCTCTCCACCAATCACATCACTCCTCTCTTCCCTATATAAACCAACACATTCCACCCATTTTTCTCATAATTCAAAAAACGCTCATTTTCACACACTCAAAACACACACTTATTTTAAATTAAAAAAAATGGCACCAAAGGCAGCAGCAGGAAAGAAACCAATGGCAGAAAAATCCCCAGCAGCAAAACCCAAAGCAGAGAAGAAGCTCCCAGCAAAGGACACGTCAGCATCACAAGACAAGAAAAAGAAGAAACACAAGAAGTCAGTGGAGACGTACAAGATCTACATCTTTAAGGTTTTGAAACAAGTCATCCTAGGAATATTGGGATTATCAAGCAAAGCCCTGGGGATTATGAATTCGTGTTTATTAATATATCTTGGAGAAATTGGTCGCTGAGAGTTCTAAGCTTGTGAGGTATAATAAGAAGAATACTCTTTCTTCTCGTGAGATTCAGACTGCTGTGAGGTTGGTCTTGCCTGGGGAGTTGGCTAAGCATGCTGTTAGTGAGGGAACTAAGGCTGTCACCAAGTTTACTAGCGTTATGAAGAGTATTGTGCTTTGGTTTATTTTGTTATGTTTTGATGTATATCCGTTTGTGATGGTTTAATGAAACTGTGTTACTTTTGATTAATGAATTGTTTTTGTTTCCTGTTTTCTTTGTTTTTGCGAGGTTATTAGTAGGGTGTTTGTTAAAATGTGTAGTTTAGATTTTAGAAAGCTCTTTTTGTTACTAAGTTTACCTTATTTACTTGGCTTATTTGCTTACCAAGTTGAGCTTATGGTTTAAGGGGGTGTTTCTTTTGGCTTATATAGCTGGCTTATTGCTTATTTCCGGTGGGGCTTATTTTGCGGGGGGGGGGGGGGGGGGGGGGGGGGGGGGGGAGGGGGGGGGGAGGGGGGGGGGGGGGGGGGGGGGGAACAAGCTCCTTTTTTGGGTGGCATATTTTTGAAGCATTTCACAGCTTATATAAACTTATTATTTCGATGACATAAAAACTTATATAAGCAGAAAAGTTTAAAATAAGCCACAAAAGTGAGCTTTTGAAACATAAGCCCAAAACCAAATAAGCCATAAGCCGGCTATATAAGCCGAAACAAACACCCCCTAAATGAGCCATAATGTCATAATAATAAGCCTAAAAAGGTGAGCTTATGAGCTTTTGCAAAATTACATAAGCTTGTATTTTGTAAGCCTGGTTCATTACGGGATTGGGCTGCTGATGCGTTTTGTTTCTAGCATAGCTTATTTGTTGAAGCATTTTAACATCTGATTCAGTCATCGTATTTTTTTGTTATATATTTTGATACCTTTATTTGGTTTCGAGATTATGTATATATAATTAGGTAGTCTTTGTATGATAGATTTAAGAGTATCATAAGCATGAATGAAACTATTGATATAAGCATATATGAAATTGTTGAATCATAGTGCAGTCAAGGTGTATGTTGAAATGAATGGCTGTAACCATACTATGTAAAAGCTTACAAAGGCCCTAATATAAGAGGAGTATAATTTGCTTACTGGTAGGTTGCTCTGTTATTTTTTAAGGAATTTAAGGTATCTTGTTTCTAAAATGTGACTATAGTTTTGCACTTTTGCGAATATTGAACAAAGAGTGTCCCATTAGGCCACTGTGTATCAACTAGCTCAAGACATTTCTTGTATCTGGCGACTAGCCGACCACGTATCAAATTTAGAAAATCTTTTAGGATATGAATGACCACCTTGCGGCTCAGCTAAAAGCTCAGAACCACTTCCAAGCCTCACGATACATGGTTGACGCTAAGCGTGTCCCATATTTGCAGGTCCAACCCTCTCTTACGATTTATATAATCAAACCTTTAATACAATGGGCTAACAGGGTAACTAAAATTATGTAATCACCCCCCAAAAAACAAAAACAATGAAAGTAATGGTGATACATAGAGAACACAGATTAGGGAGAGTTGGAAGTTGGTAAATAGCTGCAGAGCTAACAGTTAACAATGTACACAAACGAGCATAGTGTTAGTCACTAGGAAAAGAAAAGCTGGTGATAAAACGCCACATAAAGTCATAAACAATCGTAGTTACAACTTACATGAAGGGGTGTTCGGATTAGCTTTATTTCTTCTGCTTATGGGCTAATTTGAATTTGGAAAAGTCGCTAAACTCATTTTTGAAGGCTTAAAGCTGGTCAACTTGAACTTAAGTACCAAAATTACAATAGCTGGAGTAGATAAACATGTTTTATTAAGCCCTCATATGTGTTGTGTCTAGGCTGGTATAATTTATATTGATTACAATTGGAATTGACATAACAAAATAGCCCCGTCTACTAGCTCAGATGGTAGAGCGCTAGAGGCTCTAACCTGGGGTCGTGGGTTCGAGCCCCACGGTGGGCGTTCTAATTTTTAAGTCAATTTCATTTTGAAATATATGTTTCATTTTTAGGTCTCCCTTTCCGATTTTGTTGCATGAGAGTGAATGCGATAAACTAGTCTAAAGTTCTTAACTCCCTAATGATTTCATTTTATGTATAAGATTTAAGTAACAAGATGACGGTTTTAATAGTTTATCTTTGCTTCATTCAGACTACTCATCTTGCAGGAAAGAAATATCAAAACAAAAACCACACCATTAAAGAATTATAGTATGTAGTTAATACAGAATGGGCAAGTTGAAAAAAACCATATAAATAGAAAAATAATAATCATTAAAAATTAAAATAAACGCCCACCGTGGGGCTCGAACCCACGACCACAAGGTTAAGAGCCTTGCGCTCTACCAACTGAGCTAGACGGGCTGGTTGTTGCTATTCATGATATTTATAATAAGACACCGTTAATACTTGGCAACACTTTTCCATATAGATGGTGTGGGGAAGGATGGAGAGTTTTAAAACCTGTGCACTAATTCTGGAGGAAAACTCAAAGTTCTTATAATCACCCAAGCCAAAATAACAACAAATCACAAAGTCAATCTTTCCAAAAATTGCATCACATTTAAGTAGCACATATCTCTCTGATATAAAAAATTGACATATAACTCTGATCTCAGTCTAACCTAACAAGGTTAAAAACATTCCATGTGTAGGATTGGAAAGTGAAATTGATGATGCAAAGTTAAACAGTCAATCCAAATACTATGTCTATTTAGTTCAGAGACAGACAAACACCCCTGTATCTTTACACAAAAGAATGAGGATTCCTTCTGCTCATATAGTAGTAACGTTGGATTCTGCTGTTGGCAATTTTTCTACAAAGCCATAGTATTATACATCACATTGTACTTTTCGACAATCAATTTAGTACAATGTGTTAGAAAATGTATCTCCGATTCTCTTCAGAAACAGCCAAGTGACTGCAACGTTTTATTTAAAATACATAACTGAACCTACATACCGATATCTTACAGCTTATTTAGTTATTTATATGTCAGAGACATATCTTAGACACATAAACCTAACATAATTATACAAACTCTACATAAACACAACTTAACTTAAACTGATAGCGGGAATACTAGAATGCCCTAAACAAATGAACAATTGCAGTGGAAAAGCAACACTGACAAACTCAGAACAAACTGTTACATACTGAGCTCGTTACATCCCCAACGACATCACCAGACACTACGTCAACCTTGCGAGAATAACAGCCAAACTCATCTTGATAATTATAGTTCTGATGATTATCTGCAGAGCCCGATAGAACATCATGACCCTTCACCATCATCAAACCAGTACAATTCTGTTTGTGACTCAAAACCCGTGAAATTTTATCACCATAGTACTTCTCATTACGTTCTTGCTCCACTTTTGTGGTCATCACAGAAGTATCTTTTTCCGATCCAGGTTTAGTTTCGGTTTGAGAGGATGTCTGGCATATCGTTGGGATGTAACGCGCTCAGTTTGTAACAAGGGTACTTAGTTTTGTCCATGTTGCGTTTTCCACTGCAATTTTTCATTTGTTTAGGGCAATCTAGTATTCCCGCTATCAGTTTAAGTTAAGTTGTGTTTATGCAGAGTTTGTATAATTATGTTAGGTTTATGTGTCTAAGATATGTCTCTGACATATAAATAACTAAATAAGCTGTAAGATATCGGTATGTAGGTTCAGTTATGTATTTTAAATAAAACGTTGCAGTCACTTGGCTGTTTCTGAAGAGAATCGGAGATACATTTTCTAACACATTGTACTAAATTGATTGTCGAAAAGTACAATGTGATGTATAATACTATGGCTTTGTAGAAAAATCTAGCAACAGAATCAACGTACTATTATTGAGCAGAATCCTCATCTTGTGTAAAGATACAGGGGTGTTTGTATGTCTCTGAACTAAATAGACATAGTATTTGGATTGACTGTTTAACTTTGCATCATCAATTTCACTTTCCAATCCTACACATGGAATGTTTTTAACCTTGTTAGGTTAGACTGAGATCAGAGTTATATGTCAATTTTTGATATCAGAGAGATATGTGCTACTTAAAATGTGGATGTAATTGTTGGAAAGAATTGACTTTGTGATTTGTTGTGAATCATTTTGGCTTGGTGAATATCAGACTTTGAGTTTTCCTCCAGAATTAGTGCACAGGTTTTAAAACTCTCCATCCTTGCATGCTATATGGAAAAGTGTTGCCAAGTATTAACGGTGTCTTATTATAAATATCATGAATAACAACAACCAGCCCGTCTAGCTCAGTTGGTAGAGCGCAAGGCTCTTAACCTTGTGGTCGTGGGTTCGAGCCCCACGGTGGGCGTTTATTTTAATTTTTAATGGTTATTATTTTTTATTTATATGGTTTCACTTAGCCCATTCCTGTAATAAACTACTACTACTAATTCTTTAATGTTTGTTTTTGTTTTGATATTTCTTTCCTGCAAGATGAGTAGTCTGAATGAAGCAAAGATAAACTATTAAAACCGTCATCTTGTTACTTAAATCTTATACATAAAATGAAATGATTAGGGAGTTAAGACTAGTTTATCGCATTCACTCTCATGCAACAAAATCGGAAAGGGAGACCAAAAAATGAAACATATATTTTAAAATGAAATTGACTTAAAAATTAGAACGCCCACCGTGGGGCTCGAACCCACGACCACAAGGTTAAGAGCCTTGCGCTCTACCAACTGAGCTAGACGGGCTATTTTGTTATGTCAATTCAATTGTAACAATATAATATACCAGCCTAGTACACAACACATATGAGGGGTTAAACAACATGTTATCAACTCCAGCTATTGTACATTTGTACTTAAGTTCAAGTTGACCAGCTTTAAGCCTTCAAAAATGAGTTTAGCGACTTTTCCAAATTCAAATTAGCCCATAAGCAGAAGAAATAAAGCTAATCCGAACACCCCTTCATGTAAGTTGTAACTACGATTGTTTATGACTTTATGTGGCGTTTTATCACCAGCTTTTCTTTTCCTAGTGACTAACACTATGCTCGTTTGTGTACATTGTTAACTGTTAGCTCTGCAGCTATTTACCGTCTTCCAACTCTCCCTAATCTGTGTTCTCTATGTATCACCATTACTTTCATTGTCTTTTGTTTTTTGTGGGGGTGATACATAATTTTAGTACCCTGCTTAGCCCATTGTAATAAAGGTTCTGATTATATAATTCTATACAGAGAGTGTTGGGACCTGCAAATATGACACGCTAGCGTCAACATGTAATCGTTGAGCTTGGAAGGTGGTCTGAGCTTTTAGCTGAGCCGCAAGGTGGTCATTCATATCCTAAAAGATTTTCTAAATTTGATACGTGGTCGGCTAGTCGCCAGATACAAGAAATGTCCTTGAGCCTAGTTTGATACACAGTGGCCTAAAGGACCTCTTTGTTCAATATTCGCAAAAAGGGCAAAACTATAGTCAATTTAGAAACAACTACCTTAAATTCCTAAAAAATAACAGAGCACTGACCAGTAAGCAAATTATACTCCTCTTATATTAGGGCCTTTGTAAGCTTTTACATAGTATGGTTACAGCCATTCATTTCAACTTACACCTTGACTGCACTATGATTCAACAATTTCATATATGCTTATATCAATAGTTTCATTCATGCTTATGATACTCTTAAATCTATCATACAAAGACTACCTAATTATATATACATAATCTCGAAACCAAATAAAGGTTTCAAAATATATAACAAAAAAATACGATGACTGAATCAGATGTTAAAATGCTTCAACAAATAAGCTATGCTAGAAACAAAACGCATTAGCGGCCCAATCCCGTAATGAACAGGGCTTACAAAATACAAGCTTATGTAATTTTGCAAAAGCTCATAACCTCACCTTTTTAGGCTTATTATTATGACATTATGCTCAATAGGGTGTTTGTTTTCAAGCTTATATAGCCGGCTTATGGCTTGTTTGGTTTTGGGCTTATGTTTCATAAGCTCGCTTTTCTGGCTTATTTTAAAACTTTTCGGCTTATAAGTTTATTATGTAATACGAGTAATATGTTTATATAAGCTGAAAAGCTTCAAAATAAGCCACAAAAAGCGAGCTTATGAAACATAAGCCCAAAACGAAATAAGCAATAAGCCAGCTATATAAGCCAAAAGAAACACCCACTTAAACCATAAGCTCAACTTGGTAAGCAAATAAGCCAAGTAAATAAGGTAAACTTAGTAACCAACAGAGAGCTTCTAAAATTAAACTTCAATTTTAACAACAACCCTAACTAATAACTCGCAAAACAAAGAAAACAGAAACAAAAACAATTCATTCATCAAAAGTAACACAGTTTCATTAACCATCACAACGGATATACATCAAAACATAACAAAATAAACCAAAGCACAAATAATCTTCAACCGCTAGTAAACTTGGTGACAGCCTTAGTTCCCTCACTAACAGCATGCTTAGCCAACTCCCCAGGCAAGACCAACCTCACAGCAGTCTGAATCTCACGAGAAGAAAGAGTATTCTTCTTATTATACCTCACAAGCTTAGAACTCTCAGCAGCCAATTTCTCAAAGATATCATTAATAAACGAATTCATAATCCCCATTGCTTTGCTTGATATCCCAATATCAGGATGGACTTGTTTCAAAACCTTAAAGATGTAGATCTTGTACGTCTCCACTGACTTCTTGTGTTTCTTCTTTTTCTTGTCTTGTGATGCTGACGTGTCCTTTGCTGGGAGCTTCTTCTCTGCTTTGGGTTTTGCTGCTGGGGATTTTCTGCATGTTTTCTTCCTGCTTGCTGCCTTGGTGCCATTTTTTTAAAATAATTTAAATAAGTGTGTGTTTTGAGTGTGTGAAAATGAGCGTTTTTGAATTATGAGAAAAATGGGTGGAATGTTTGTTTATTAGGGAAGAGAGAGTGATGTGATTGGTGGATAGGTGTAGGTGCGGATCGTGATCTGTGGCCGTTGGTTTTTTAAGAGTAAATTGGACGGTGGATGATGGGGGGTTTTGGAATTTTAACGGGGAGAAAATGAATTTTTGGCTTTTTGCCTTGAAACTTTCTCTTTTGCAACACATTAACACACGAGATTAACAGGTGAATTACATTAAGGCGCCGTTTGGTTTGTTTTCATGAATCATAATGGGTATCGGATTTGGTATGAGGTAAAATGAGAATAACTATGACGATTTCAAAAGCTTTGTTTGTTTATACTTTGTGCAATTTTACAAAAGTGTTTAGATTTAGATAGGGATAATTCCAAAGACCAGCAACAAATTATCATAATAGCAGGCAGCCTTTAATTCAAACCGAAACAAGATAGAAAACATAAATCAGACACTGGAAGCAAAACAAGCTTATTTCTATTATTTTCATAGTCTGATGATACAAAGGAAACTATGAGATGTAGATATATATGTCAAACAACCGACATATACAATACTTAAGTCTAAAGAAACTTACTAATTAAGATACTATCAAAATGACCATAATACCTTTGGTATCAAAATTACCAAAATACCCTTAGGACTAAAGTCAAACATCTAACAATCTCCACCTTGACTTTAGCTCCTAAGTAACGTCAAAAGTTTCAAATCAAATTCAAAATTTTCGATTCCAAACGCTAGAGATACTAGCCTAATTCAAAACGAACGATCAATTCTCAAAAGCAATCCCAAACAAATTCGAATTCAAACGATATCAAGATACTGAATCTTGAAATCAACCAGAAACTAATGTCGATCATAAACCCAAAACAAATTTCAGCTTGCTTCAAATCGATTGAACCTGCTCTGATACCAATTTGTTAGGATTAGATAGGGATAATCCAAAGACCAACAACAAATATCATATCAGAATAGCAGCAGCTTTAATTCATAACAAAAACAAGATAGAAAACATAGATCAGACACTAGGAGCAAAACAAGCGTATTGTCCATTATTTCAAAGTCATGAGACAAAAGAAAACTAAAGAGAGTAGATAAATAATGTCAAACAACCGACATATACACAATACTTAAGTCTAAAGAAACTTACTAATTAAGATACAATCAAAATGACCATAATACCCCTGGTACCAAAATTACCAAAATACCCTTAGGACTAAAGTCAAACATCTAACACAATACTTTCATCTTCAACAAATCCACATACCGCACTTTTTTATCTTTTCTAAAAACTAAATATAAAACATAGCAAATATACTGTTAGAAAATACACCACAAAAATCTTGTAAGTTGTCCTTTAGATGAAACCTGAAACAACTTTGAACCCATACAATGACATTGTTGAAAACACACCAAAAAATCTTGCCATCTCACTTCAACTTAAAATATATTGAGGCAACCATTAAGACGGAAAATCATAAAACAAAAATCGAATTTATTGTAGTCAAGTAGCCATAAAATAAACTAAGCATCACTATAATTTGATTGTGGTCTGCAACAATATAAGTATTGGGTTTTTAATTTAAGATGAGTGAGAAACACTTTACAAGATTGTTTGATTTGCAAGATCAAAAAAGAATGAAACTTCTTGATATGGAGGAAGATTATTTGATTTAGAGAAGAAAAACTGATGGAAATTTTGATGAACAAATACAAATAAAGAAGAAGATAGTAAATTTTGGTGGAGGAGAAAAAAAGTATAAGAGGGCCCACAGGAATGAGTTACATACCAGCCTCTCTCCCCTGGAATGGATGTATGGGTATGATTATACAGATTGATTTCTAATATGGGTAACCAAACATTTATAATGGGTGTGATTGTGATTGTATGATTCCGATAGTTACAAACCAAACGCACCCTAAACAGGTTTTTCTAAAAGTCCCATTTATTGTCTTTATTATATATAATTTTTAATAAGAATTTACATAGTAATGGAAGGCAAGCGGGCAACATGTTTTTTACTCTGTTAAGATGATTATCACATCTTACGGCTTGTTTGTTATGCCAATTTTGACAGTCAAGAATGGAATAATAGTGTTTTTAGTTGTTTGTTACATGGTTATTACTTTTGGATCTATCGTCCATACCTTTAGAGAAGGGTTTTCATAAAACCACTAGGACTAGTGAGTTTACTGACACATAACCTTATTTTGCTTCACTTTTTCACTTACTTTTGTCATTTTCTTATTTTATAGTGTTTTTTACGTAAGTAATCATATTTAAAATGGCTTTTCTAGCAGACAACATGTCAAGTCTGACATTACCAAAGTAACCATGTTGATCGCCATGGTTCTTGTGTGATAAGAGTGATCAACAACGTGTCAGGCCATGCTTGCCCTTCGAATAACAAAACGAAAAAATAAAGCCTAGTTGTACACTAGGTTGATCGCGCATAGTGTGTTGTGATGAGATAAAAAGTTTGTATCAGAATAATTAACGTTGATGCGCAACATAATTAAGTGATGATCATTTGGGAAGCGCGCCTTTATTTTACCATTCATATAGCAACGAACTAACATATCAATGCCAGAGCATAGTATTTTTGAGTTTTTTATACAGAATTGGAACAATCCTTGCATGTATCTAAAGAATAGCTGATAGAGATCTTTAAGATATTCATAGTTGAAGGGTAAAAAAAATCAGTAGTTGATTCGAAAAAATTCTCCTAAGTTGTGTTGTGGCTTTGGGT
The DNA here is from genome assembly GCA_026074375.1 of Tanacetum coccineum. Classification (NCBI taxonomy): domain Eukaryota; kingdom Viridiplantae; phylum Streptophyta; class Magnoliopsida; order Asterales; family Asteraceae; genus Tanacetum; species Tanacetum coccineum. The sequence goes on along the minus strand of BQNB010010494.1, from coordinate 10,852 downwards.
ATTGTTTTGGTGTAGTTGTGTTTTTTGGTGGTTTTGAGGCGGCGTTGCTCTGGTGGTTTTGTTCTTGGTGACTACGTGTTTTACTTGTTTTGTATAATATGGATTTGAGCAATTACGAGGTATAATTTTTTTATGTTAAATTATTCTTTATTTTTTATTTGATGTTTATATGCGTAGCAATATATGTATATTTTATTTTTTCTAATTTAAGTACCTCGTGTCTTGTGGCATGTAGAAGTAGGTTAGGTTTGATTCAAACAATTAGAGAAAAAATTAGTGGCACTCCACGGGAAGCATTATTTAAGAAAACTTGTTTTGGTTGGTTTTTAGATCAAGATGATTGGACTGAGAATTGTATTTTAATACATTTTATGTTAGGTCGACAAATGGAGTTATTAGGTGATGAAACGGATATTGTTCCTTTGTATTACCATATAGTTGATAATATTCAAATACAAATTGGGAGGGAAGAATTTTGCCTTGTTACTGGGTTAAGGTTTGAGGTTGAGTGATTCGCAAGTTCGTACACACATAATATAGCAACCTAATACAGATCCTGACCGAAATCCCATGACCAAGGCAAAATTCATTTCCACAAAAGGAGAAGATACACAAGTAAGAATCAATTATAAAAAGATTCCGGAAGAGATATTCCCGGGTCGTATGTCCCAACGAGGCTGCAATTGAAAATTATCCTGGTTTGAAGAGAAATTGACTGATGGAGAATATATGATATGAACACTGATATAATTACAACTAAAATTAATTAAATAAAATTAATTAATCTACCGGGAAACAAAATAAGGAAATAGGATTCTTAAAAACTACGAAACAAAATTTAGTTATAAGAAAATCCTAAAATTAAATCTAAATTAAATACGGGGAAACAAATAAGTCATCGGGAAACCTAAATATTAAAAATTAAGATAAATAAATGCTAAATTAAATTAAAAATCAAAATTAAATTCTATTAACTAATTTTGAAAAATAAAGAAAACTAGAACTAAAACGGAGGTCGTTTGAATGCTAAACGAAAAGAAACGGTAAAACGCACCCGGTAAAAACGGGTCTAAAACTGAAATTTAAGAAAAATTAAGCCTATACTAAATTTTATATTTTTCCTAGATACTAAATGACAAAAGAAAATTTTATAAAAAAGAAAAATATTTTTTTTTTCTTTTTTGGATTTTTTATGAATTTTTAAAGATTAAATACTAATTAAAACTAAGAAAATAGAAAAAGACAAAAAATAAAAGTTATAAAAATTCTGAAAAAATAAAATTAAATAAAGAAAAAGTTTAGAATTCTAAAAATATAAAAATGCCTAATTTTTACTGTAGAAATTATAATTAATTAAACTAATTAAAATTTAACCTAAATTAAATTAAATTAAATAAATACACTAACTGTGGTTAACTGGCAAGGGACTAACAGTGTAATACCTAAAGGACTAACTGCGAAACTAAACACTAACCTAAAGCACTAACTCAGTTAACTATAAAAGAGTGAAATTACACAAATGGTCCCTGAAGTGGACCCCGATTACAAAGTGGGTCCAACAGCTTATTAAGCAAAAGTCAAAGAAGCAAAGTTGTAAAGGGGCTTGAGCTTATCATTTTCTTTAAAAGGGGCAAGTGCTGAAAGGCTCACAATAAGCCAGAAAAGTGAGCTTATGGGCTGACAGAAACTTAAAAAGCTCAAAGAGCTTATTGGCCTTTTTTTCTTTTCTTTTTCAGTTTTTAAGCACACAATAAGCAAGTTACTTAAGTTAATATGAAAATTAAGCTAAGGGAACTAAGATGAGCTAAAACCTATAAGCTTAAGCCCTAAAATAAGCTAAAGTGAAATAAGCTAAAACTGAAAATGAAAATAAAAACAGAAAAACACTACTTTTAAGCTACAATTAAGCTAACCTATTAAGCTATCTAACCTAAATAAGCTACTGAACCTACAAGACTACCCTACAGACTACTCTAAGAAGCTTAAAAATCCTAGGGCCTAATGTCAAATAAGCCAGAAAAATAGGGCTGCAGTTTAGGGTTTTGCACCAGGGGAGGGCAAACTCAGTGGCTTAAGGCCACTTTTAGCTTATGAGAATAAGCACAATTGTGCTTTTTACCCCAAACCAATCAAAGACAGATGTACAAGGGTGGTAATAGAGCTTATTTCCAAAATTTAAGCTAAAGAGATTAATTGTAGCCTGCTGATTTTGGGCTTAAAGTTGAGGGATTTCACAAACACACATGCATACACAGACTTGACTTATGCTGCCAAACCAAAGACAGAACAAAGGCTTGGTTTTATTTGGTAGAAACAACAACAAAGAGCACACAATTAGGTGCTTTAAGCTGCTTATGCAGCTTGAGCACTTAAGCTCAAATTAGCTTAAAGAAAATTTGACAGAAAATAGAAAATACTTAAAAATTGATTTTAAAACTAAAATGGGGGTTTAAGTGGCTTGATTAAGCCTGCACACTCAGCCAAAGTTGGCTGAGTGAGCTTGACCCATGCAAAACCCAAAATGACCCATTTTCATACTAAACCAAACACCCCCTTTAATTTATAAAAAACGTTTTTAAATGAATTTTAATGAAGGGAAGGCTGAGAAAAGGTGATCACTAGTAAGGTTTTAACAACTTTAACACATTTTGATATGAAATAGACAGAATTAGAGCTTATATAAAACTTGAAAATGCGACAGTGGTAATAGCAATTTTTCAAAGTAAAAAAACTTTTAAACTTTCATTAAAATAAAACGAATTACAACATAACTTTTAAATTATAGAGCTGAGGTACAATAATGCCTAAAAGAAAGACTTAAAATTAAATTTAAACTAAACATGTGCACTTTGCTTCGGCTTGTTCTTGTCTTTTATAGAGGGCCAAAGACTTTCCTGACTCTGATTGTGTTTGTTTATGAAGTAAGACTCTCAGCAAGCAATCCTAGCCCTCCATTTTGTCTAGACTTCATCTCACCATTGAAAGGTTTCGTTGGGTTGAGTGTTCTGTTAGGGGAGGGGGTTATAGGGGTATTGGGGAGGTGGGAATGGGTAGGGGTGAGCTGTGGAGTACTTGGGAGGTGGTTTGGGCTCGAAACCGTGGGGAAGTGGTGGTTTGGTTTTGGCGGGAGTGGTTTAAGGACATTATGGGTTTTATCTGTTCAAAAAGATCTTGGGAAGATGGCAACCCAAGTCCCCTAATTCCTTTCACTCTTTTCAATTTCTTTTTGGCCCCCTATTTCAGTATACACATAGTTTGGTAAATAACACAAATGGCCCTTGTGGTTTATAACTAAAAGGAAACAAAGAAGGTTTTGGTTATGGCAGTTTTGGTCCCTGCTGTTTTATAACTAAAAGAAATAAGAAAGGTTTAAGCAATTTGCAAAACTAGCCCTTGTGTTTTATTTTCCTATTTTTCTTAATAAAACAACTTTCAAAACTTGGCAATTTTAGTCCCTAAGGTTTATAAAAATTGAATGTGGGCTTTTGTTGGGCTTGGGTTTGTATTGGGCCCAATTAAGTGTGTCTGGGCCCAATAAGGTACAGGTTTGGTTATTGGGCTTTTTCAAGCCCAATAAGGTTATGGAGTGGGTTTTGTGTTACAAAGCTGAGATTGGGCTTGTAACTGGGCTAGGATTGTCTTCAAAGCTTCACATCTTGTCAATTTGCACACAAATGGGCTTTGTTAATTAGATTGAGGCCCATTTGGTCTTCACAGTCTTCATAGATATACTATTGGGCTTTCCCGGCCCATCAGATGGGTTAAGATTGCATTCAATAGTATTCTTCAGTATTGACTCTGACTTTGGCATTTTTGGACTTTGGCCTTGATTTTGCACAGTCTTTTTCCATTCCATGCTCAGTTTTGTCATTTTGGCTTGGTTTTCTGTCTTTTTGATGATATCCACTTCCTGCACAATACAAATGCAAAACAAACATATATTTGGCAGTTTTTGTCTGTTTTTGGTCATTTAAGCTCGTTTTTAGAGGTAAAAGATATGTGTAATTAAGCACTTATCAAATCCCCCAAACTAAGGTATTGTGTGTCCTCACGCAATGTTATGAAGTAAACACGTAAGGCCCCCCGTTTTTCACCAATTCCTGAATTTACACTAACACAACTAATATTTTTTTGGATTTTTCTCATTTTTTTAACAAGTTTGACATTCATTATTTATTAATATGGGATCATAGATAGAAAGCGCCCGTAGAGTGATCTACGGAGTCCTTACGGATAATTTCATCGTCCTGATTTTTTTCACAAGTCCAAGCTAAGCAATTACACAAGATCATGTCGATATAAGTTTATATGATTAAGCCCTTATACTTATGACTGTGGAACTTCGACTCCCAACATGGATATACATTGAATGTGATACTTCATTTTAATTTACCATAGACTCAACTTATTTTCAAAGTCAAAATTCAAAATGAATCATGACTCAAAGCAAACAACTTATAAGACTTCGTAACTTGAGTTTCGAATTTAAACTTAGAAACTTTTTGCAATACTTTTAACATCATAAGCATAAGTTTCGTTTAAGCCTTAGGAATGCGTTGCTTAGTTTTGAACCCCTACCTCGTGGTTATCGGAGCAGGATATTCCACAACCAACGACCGTGTTCTTAGTTTTAAAACCCACCCCCGTTGCTAGCTAGTGGAAATCACATCAACACCGTTATTCCTAATATGGCTAAGGATTTAGTGTCTTAGTTGAACCTCCACCTAGACCTTTCTTCCAAGTGAGATATCCGACACACCAAATCCCTAAAGTAAAGAACGTCTTAGTTTGAACCCCCACCTCTCGTTCTACGGAGTGGGATATCACGACACATCTTTTCTTGCTCCATAATATCAACTGCATGCTCATTGGCAAAATTTCAATATCCATGCGACTTTTGCATTCACATTTTCATCATGCTTCTTTATAATATATAGAGAAGACTTCTTTTTGAAAAATTTAAGTATAATTTTGAACTAAGACTAAAATTATTGCTATGAACTACATAAAAATTGTTGATTTAAGTTTAATCTCCAAAAATAGCACGTATTATTAGTCTGGTTAGAAACTTATGGGAGAAAAAACCACATATTACATACATGAGCTCTTAAGATTTCTAAATAATCCTTGTTTAGCACCCAACTCATACTTAACTCTTTCATTTTTCGTTCTTCGCTAATTTTCGCGAAAGCTTAGTCTAAAAGTTAAGGAACAAGCTAGAGCTCAACACGCTCGATCGAGTCAAAATTTATTCTTATTCTACCCAGTAGGAAAGTCAAAATTGTGACAAAACACTTATTTTATTTTTGAAAATTTTTAAATTTTTTCATTTTTTGGTATTTTGGTGGTAAAAAAGGGATTACGTGAAAACAACGACTGCAGGCATAATCAAATCGAAGATCCCCCCATACTAGAATTAAACATTGTCCTCAATGTTTTAAGAAGGGTCTCTACGCAAATCCTAAGCCATTTATTAAGTATGCTCAAAGATAAACGTTAGTCGATTAGATTAGGATATTGGATTTCTCAAATGAAGCTAAGGATTTGAAGCTCTTGTGAACGAAGGACAAAAACCGCGAGCACGAGAGGCTTCAAAACTCCGGGACATCATGGACAATAAACCACAAAACACAAAACACGAGAATGGAAGAGGCGAGCCTCCTCACAACAACAAAAAAACTTATTAGCAAATAGAAAGAAGATATAATGGATAAGCATGGGTTGCCACCCACGAAGCGCTTATTTTTGTTAACCGAGTCTTGAGCCTAACTCGACCCCGAATTCATTGGTCCATGGGGGAGCAAGTGGAAGATAAAATCTCCATCAGACTTTCATTCAAGTGGTTTGGATAAACATTGAATTTCATGAAAGTTCTACTCCGATGAGATACACCCGGCATAAAAGAATGATAAATGGAGATGCCGGGGTCAAAAATGGTATCTCCATTCCCACATGAGAGAAGATATGGAGGAGCAACTGGATACGTGAGAAAAGGAAAAAAGATCCATACAATATAAGTGAAGAGAGAATCACTACTTGTTGGAAAAATATCCCCCACTACATCCATAGTAAGATTGCCTAGCTCGGGCTCAATCTTAAAGAAAAATGATCATACTCCGGTAAAGATATGATGTGAGCAAGTTCACCGGCGAACTCCTCATGATATAAATCACTCCTATCGGTAGGAGGAAACGGATTGATCGAAAGATCAAAGATAAACGAATCATATTGAGAAAAATCAGCATGAGTAGTGGTACTGCCACTACTCTTCTCTTCAATATGATCGTCATCAAGATATAAGGCTTCATAATCCAGAAGAGAATAATCAGAACGAGTAGTGGTACTGCCACTACTAATCTCTTCCAGATTAAAGCTAAAAGTTTCAGATTCGAATAAAGAATTATCAAAGGTGTTAGTCTTCTAAAAGAAAGAGTTAGGAAATGTGGAGGGAGACTTGATTACAAAATCAGAAGATTGAGTGAGATTATCTTTTAATGCTTCGATGTTAGCAATAAGAAGATTTACATTCAACAATTTTTCACGAAGGATATCGTCTTTGATTGTTAGAAGAATATCATCATCAATCCCTCCAACTTCCGGGATAACAATCTCCACCACCTCTAAGCTGACGATCTCAACATCAGGAGGTGATGCATTGACATACTCGATGTTCTCATAAGAATCGTCATCACTTGAAGAATAATCATTGTTGGAATCGATGATAGTCTCATAATGTTCTTTGAAAGCTTCAAGAGTGGTAGGATTGTTACAAAGAGGCACATCACACACTTTGGGAACACCTTTGGACTCACTTGGGATTGGGACAAGGATTTCAACACTAGACTTTATGAATTCGTCCGATTCCGTTGCCGGAATTGTGTCAAGATGCTCATCCTCCATAATTAGAGAGTTATCGGGCTCCTTGGTTGGTAAAACGGGTGTGATTGCAATGGTATAATCCTCGTCATCATCATCATCACAGTAGACGAGAGGGCGATTCCAAGCCGGAGTATTGATGTACTCAGATAGCTCGTCACTTATGATTTTCACATCTTGAACAAGTTTGCTAAGCAATTCTTGCACTTCCTCGGGTTGAGCCTGCTTAACTTCCATAAGCTTTTCCCAAGAAAAGAGATATGATTAAACTTTTTGAGAAAGCTTTCAATCGATTTCATTAGGTCCTCTTGGGCTTGCAAAGCTTCCATGTTCATCGGTTGACATTCAATAGTCGCATGAGGACCCCTACAATTTTCACAGCAAAGATTTTGCTGTTGAAGATTATGCAAATCTTGCGGGGAATTGAAATCAAGGCTGTAATCTGGCTCTGGATAGATAAACTGGCTTTGAGGTGTACAGCAGTGACAATATTGAGTATCGTTCCCGCAAAATTCACACAAGATTTGCTTAGAGTGTGTGGGGTGGTGAGAGAAACTTGGAGATTGATCAAAAGAGTACGGAGTTGAAAAATCGATTTGATTTCCATTTCCATAAGTACAACTAAGACAAACTCCATCAATGAGACGACAACCGCACTGTTGGCACGTGCATGAATAACAATAAGAGTTATCCGTCGGTTGTCCACACCCTACACATTCAAAACAGAGATAAGACTCATGAGGATTTTGTGAGAAATTAAAGTCTTGATCGTAACACAGTTCCGATTGGATAAACGGAACTTGGGGTGAACAATCGTAACCATAATGAACATTGTTTCCAAAATTCTCATAAGAATGAGTCGGGGGTTGTGGAGATGGGTTTGAATAATCGGGAGTGTTATTAGATGCAAATTGTTCTTGATTATCATGGTGCAAATTGTATTTGTTGTTTTCAAAACCGTAACCTCGTCCTTTCTCTTAAGGATGAGATGTACTTTATGT